>JAODPA010141746.1:0-15780 GCA_025585075.1 Nepenthes mirabilis | reverse complement strand
AAGACCTCATAAGGTGTACGCAGCCCGAGGACATTCCGCAATGAGCCCAAAAGCCCTTAGCAAGTCAGCAATGCAGTTAACGGTCGAGAACTTTCCCATTCCGTCCGAGAGCAGGCGCGATATGGCATATAGTCCGCGGACTCATCCAAAGGCTGAGAAAGTCAGTAAAGGACGAGGACTCTCCCAGATGTCCGAGAATGCCAGCTCAGCTTCACAGTTACCAAGGAACACGCAACCCGTACATCACGCCACCATCGTAGCCAGTAACAAACCCCAGAACATGCCTTGTCACTTCAAGACTGACATTCCTGACACAGTATGGCCATTAGTGGTGTTGACAGCTAGCTTCTTGCACACGCCATCATGCTTGACACAGCATGGCTATGTCAGCAGAGTAGGTGGCCGCCCTCCCAGTAGGCCTTAGTAGCCGCATGGGCATTTTAGTAGCCACGTGGACATTTCCAACAGCCAGATTTCTCTATAAATACCCAGCTGAAGCTCTCATAAAAGGACCCTTTCGTAAGACCTTTTCCGGGGCGTTTACTGGGACCTTTCTGGGAGAAAATTCCGCCCTCCTCTCCAACAAAAAGAGAGCCACGAAAGCCAGGAAAACTCCACAAAGGGGGAACCCTAAAAGAGATAGGCCAGCGAGTGAAAGAAAGGGAAGAAATTCCCAAAACCTTGTACCTCGTATGAATCTTACACATAAAAAAGCATTTAAAAAGGCCCAGGGCCTCGCGGTTTTTTCCTCCTCATTCAAGGGGAGGTTTTCCATGTAAAAATTCGGTCTCAATCTCTCTCTCTCTCTAACTCCAAACTTCAAACACTTGTGTTGCTCCGGACCCCCGAAAATCGGTACACAATATTGGCACCGTCTGTGGGAAGGCGACTAAAAGTTAGCTTCTCACCCTTCCAAACAACATCAGACCACACCTCAACAATCTTTACACAACCACCAGCACTCCGAAGATGATGAGCAGGCAGGACAGTACGTCTGCCCGAGAGGAGGAGCACTACGACAGGTGTCTCCTGTCAGGAGACAGGAGGAGTGGCGGTCCCAGCATGCGAAAGCTAGAACAAAAAGTGGATAACCTTTCAAGAATCGTCCATACCCTTCGCGAAAGGGTAAACAAGCATTCCAGAGGAACACACCCTGAAAGCTCGTTTCCACCAGTGCCCCAGGAGCGACAGGCCGCCTGAGCTCCTAGTGAGTTGAGAGATTACCTCAACGAGAAGAAATCTATGAGCTAGGCCCCGACGAAGAAAAGGCTCAAAAGGCTCTAGAAGACTGTCTTTCGACCCAAGACCAGCAAAGCAACCCAGCCGATAGAACGAGAAGACCCCCTGCCCCCGAGGACAGGGGAAGGAGCAAGAAGGGCGAGCGCCCACTAGAAGACCCAGCGACCATCCGGGCACGACAAGCCCGAGCGGATGGTCCTTGGGGGAGAAAGACACTCAGGCCCATTGGCCTTCACTGACTCCCTCACCAACATCTTGCGGCAGATCAGGGAGGAAGAATTCCTGAGATGGCCCAGGGCCCCGAAAAACCCAGAAGGGGGTGACCAGTGGGAATACTGTCATTACCATTGCTGTCACGGCCATGACACTGAGGACTTCAGGAAGCTTCAGGCCGAGATCGAGCGGCTAGTGATGGAAGGCTATCTTGACCATTTCCTGTCACGACCCGGGCATGGCCCCGGAGTAACAGGACGCAGTCGGTCACGCCGCTCCGAAGGCAGGGCCATGATGGGCTCGAGACACGCCTGACTCATCTTCAACAACGCCAATGCCGGCAAGGCTAGCACTGAACGTAATTGCCAAAAGATCCAAGGGAGCAACAAGAGGACTGCCAAGACTAGAGCTTACGGACTAATGTAACGTGAGGATTCAAAAGGGCCCAGGAGGCCACACGGTGTAACACGTCCTCGTCAATGAAAACATCCATTTCGTTGAATCCACTGAGAATTATTCTAAGACTCCCTCAACGACAAATCAAAAACTCGGTTCCGTCCGAGCAGCCCAAAAGGTCGAATTCAGAAACTCGGTTCCGTCTGAGCGTGTAACGTCCCCGGGCAACCCGCTTGCATGATATTGTCCGCTTTGGCAGCCACACAGGCTCCGCACGGTTTTGTTCTTGGCAGACGGCCTCCACCGCCCCCAAAACGCGTCACACAAGGGAGAGGTCTTCACGCCCTTTATAAGGCACGCTTCGTTCCCCTCTTCATCCGATGTGGGACATCACAGTCCACCCCCCTTGGGAGCCCAGCATCCTCGCTGGCACACCAAACCGGGCCCCGTCTCTAATACCATCTGTAACGTCCCCGGGCAACCCGCTTGCATGATATTGTCCGCTTTGGCAGCCATACAGGCTCCGCACGGTTTTGTTCTTGGCAGACGGCCTCCACCGCCCCCAAAACGCGTCACACAAGGGAGAGGTCTTCCCGCCCTTTATAAGGCACGCTTCGTTCCCCTCTCCATCCGATGTGGGACATCACAGTCCACCCCCCTTGGGAGCCCAGCGTCCTCGCTGGCACACCGAACCGGGCCCCGTCTCTAATACCATCTGTAACGTCCCCGGGCAACCCGCTTGCATGATATTGTCCGCTTTGGCAGCCACACAGGCTCTGCACGGTTTTGTTCTTGGCAGATGGCCTCCACCGCCCCCAAAACGCGTCACACAAGGGAGAGGTCTCCACGCCCTTTATAAGGCACGCTTCGTTCCCATCTCCATCCGATGTGGGACATCACAGTAACTGTAGAGTCCCACATCGGATGGAGAGGGGAACGAAGCGTGTCTTTATAAGGGCGTGGAGACCTCTCCTTTGTGGACACGTTTTGGGGGCGGTGGAGGCCGTCTACCAGGAACAAAACCGTGCGCCTATGTGGCAAAGCGGACAATATTCACAAGCGGGTGCCCGGAGACGTTACAGATGGTATCAAAGATGGGGCCCGGTCCGGTGTGCCAGCGAGGACGCTGGGTCCCCAAGGGGGGTGGACTGTAGAGTCCCACATCGAATGGAGAGGGAAACGAAGCGTGCCTTTATAAGGGCGTGGAGACCTCTCCCTTGTGGACGCGTTTTGGGGGCGGTGGAGGCCGTCTACCAGGAACAAAACCGTGCGCCTATGTGGCAAAGCGGACAATATTCACAAGCGGGTGCCCGGAGACGTTACAGAGCAGCCCAAGAGGTCGAATTCAGAAACTCGATTCCGTCCGAGCGGACCAAGAGGTCGAATTCAGAAACTCGGTTCCGTCCGAGTGGCCCAAGAGGTTGAATTCAGAAACTCGGTTCCGTCCGAGCGGCCTAAGAGGTCGAATTTAGAAACTCGGTTCCGTCCGAGCGGCCCAAGAGATCGAAATCAGAAACTCGGTTCCGTCCGAGCGGCCCAAGAGGTCGAATTCAGAAACTCGGTTCCGTCCGAGCGGCCCAAGAGGTCAAATTCAGAAACTCGGTTCCGTCCGAGCGGCCCAAGAGGTCGAATTCAAAAACTCAGTTCCGTCTGAGTGGCCCTAGAGGTCGAATTCAGAAACTCGGTTCCGTCCGAGCGGCCCAAGAGGTCGAATTCAAAAAGCTAAGTTCTATCCAAGCGCCACTGGAGTACAAAGTTTAACGAAAGCATGACGAAAAAAGAAGGCACACAGCCAGGCGTTATCAAAGGCTTAAGTGTTATTTCATCAAACAATGCATGTACATCATATGAAAAAGAAAATGATACATATGCATCTCCAAAGATGCTGGGGGCTGGTTTCCCAAGAACTCTGCCCGCTGAGACTGGTCATCGTGAAGCTCCGAGGGCTCCGCCGGATCCACAGGCCCCGAAGGCCCTGGAGAAAGAGGGTCACGAGGCGGCCCTGGCAAAGAGGAGCTGGGAAAAGGCCTCCCGAAAATGCCGTATAAATCTTCTGCGGTTAAAGCATTGGCATTCCGGGGATCAAGTATGGCAGTGGGGAACCGCGGATTAATCAGACGTAATACCCGACGGCACATATGAACGCCGTCCCAGTACTTGCTCTCCAATAAAGGCCCAAGGTCCGCGGGTGATATGGACGCCCTCGACCTCTCGTCCTGACGATAGAGCCTGTCTTGGAGCACCGACTGCTGAGCCCGCAGATGCTTCACAGTGTCCTCCAAGGAAGCTATCTTTTTCTTAGCGTCAGCCAGCTCCATCTCTGCCCTTTGGGCCTTCTCACTCCCAGTCCTCAGGACCTCCATCTGAGAAAAACCCCGGCCAACTCCTCCAATTATAGCATCAATCCTCCCAGCTACGTCTCGGAGCTGCATCAAAGGGCAAGAACCATTAGCACAGGGAAGGAAAAAGCAAGAGACCAGCACATCCAAAGGAAAAATGAAAGTACCTGAGAAACGAGCAAGTAACCACTTACAAAAGCCTCCCCAGTGGTCTCGGGAGTTCGGGTCTCCGGGACAGGCACCACAATGATCTCAACCCCTGCCTCAGGCAATGGGGTGTCAGTACAAGGGGTAACGGCCGGGGCCGTTTAGGCCCACCAATCATAAAAAGGCCAACCACGATCCTCCAAGGATATTCCACGATCTAAAAAGGAATATCAGCAAGATTGGCGCATTTCAAATAAGAAAGGCGCCAGATCTTCCCAACTGTTTTCCAGCCAAGGAACCTCAACGGTAACATGCTGGGACGGAAAGAAGCTAACTTGAAAAGTGGTTGGCCGCCTCAGAAGGAAACAATCCTCCACAGTTAGGCAACAAGTATCAGCTTCCAAAAGGAAGGCCAACAGCAGATCATAGGAACGATCACTCCTTCCAAATAAGAAGGATCGCCATCTTTGCCATAAAAGAGGCCCTGGATCCACCATCCAGGGCACGCTTTCTTAGACGCTTTCAATTACGCTCTGAGACATTGAAACTCCGAGAACTGTAAAAGGTCTCTGCAACTCCAAATACGTTGATCTCCAACCCTAAGTGCTCTGAGAAACAAGCTCTGGTTCCCAACAGCCAAACTCTCAAACACGATCAAACTCTAAGGCAACGAACGGGTCTTCACACACGTTCTCTGCCTTCCCACCATCCAGATACGAGAAAGGCCCTGCGCCTCTCCGACATCTGGAACAAAACACTCTTTTCCCCTTTCCCAAGACTCTCCCTCATTTTCAGTTCCTTCCATTGAAGGCCGTGTTACTGACTTGAGCGTCGAAGTATTTTCAGTGGGATTACATCCTGCCGTTAACGCTGACCTCTCGTTCGTTTTAGTGGTATGCAGGATTTGCACTCAGTGAATGGAGCCGGTTCAGATCATTCAGAAGAATCTGAATCTGTTCAAAGTCGGATCCAGGTACGCATCATTGGCGTCATCTGTGGGAATCGCTTACAAAATGCCTACCACAAAAACCCTGCACAAACTCTTTCTGTCACCTTCTGCTTCTACAATGGTGAACATAAGAGCACAGGCTAGCGATCCGGCTAGAGAGACTGCTAACCCCAACCAGGACCATGCTGCTGATGTCCTGGTCAATGGGGCCACAGGTGGAGTTCCACCACCTTATTTTCAACAATTGGTGGAGGAGATGAAGGCCAAAAATCGCCTGCTCCAACTGCTTTGTGCACAGAAAGAACAACAATAACCAACGGCTCCACCAGCAGTCCTTCCCATACCTGCCACCAAAAAGGGTGGCCAGATGAAGAAGAAGCCGGCCAAGAGGCCCGTAAAAGTTGGGAACAATCTGGCTCCAGCATCCTCCCGCGTCCCTGGCCAGAACAAGCCAATAGAACGCTCCGGGAGTACGTCTCCGACAGAGAGCCCAGAAGGGAGAAATTCGCGATACTCTAGGCGGAAGACCATCATGCAGTCTAGGAGCGAGCCTCCAGGACTGCCAGGTCCACTGGTAGCAGCAGCCGACCGATTGCTGAACCCGCCGGGGACAAGACGGAGTTGAAGAATTTTCTCAACTCCAAGAGATCAGCCAACGCCACTCGCACCGATCCGCGAGTGGATCAAATCTGGAACCACGTGTTCCAGAATGACGAGCGCGCCATCGACTTGGACAGATCACCTTTTACTGCGGAGATCTTGAACCGTCCACTGCCGTCCAAGTTCAAGATGTCGTCCCTTGACTTATACGATGGGGGCAGTGATCCGGTTGACCACTTGGATCACTTCCGCACCCATCTAAGTCTACAAGGGCTAGAAGACTCGGCGATGTGTCGCTGCTTCCCACTCACGCTGAAGGGAGACGCCAGAATCTGGTTTCACCATCTCCCTTCAGGCTCTGTCAGCAGTTTCCGTGAACTCACGGACCTCTTCCTGGCTCAGTATACATCGAGCCGACGGGAAGAGAAACAGTCGTGGCACCTCTCCCACATAAAGCAGAAACCGGGAGAGAACCCACGACGCTTCCTGGATCGCTTCGTGGTTGAGGCCAGGAGGATTCCCAGGATTACTGAGGAGATGAAGTTGGGCAGCTTTATCTCAGCACTGACTTATGGAGATTTCTTCAAGCACTTGGCCCACAAAAATTCTCAAACTTTTCGTGAGGCGGAATCCATTACCAGGGCCTATGCTACTGCAGATGAGGCCAACGAGGCAAAACGTCCAGAACGGACGGATCAGCCTCGGCCAATCCCTGGAGAAGGATAAAAAAATTTACGGGCGGAGAATACCCTCGCCAGAAGCAGCGCTGGACTGGGCCCCCAGAACACAGAGACTACGGGCCCACCACTTTCATGCCCTTGACAGACACACGCTCCAACATCCTAATGCAGATCCGCGGAGAAAAGTTTTTGAAGTGGCCAAAAATGCTGAAAAAGGACTCTGGAAACCAATCTAAGTACTGTGACTTCCATCGCTCTGCTGGCCACTCAACCGAAGACTATAAAACGCTGTAGAGAAAAATTGAGGACCTGATCCGTAAATGACACCTCACCCGATTTGTCAAGGGACCTGGACAGAATTCGGGAGCGGCTGATGAAGAGGGGCAGGAGCAGACTCCTCCCCGAAACAAGATTGCGGCAGGGGTGATTAACATGGTCACCACCCGACCTGCCAGGAGCCCGGAGGACGGCAAGGGGCAGCAGACTGGGAGGAAGAAGTAGTGCACAGTAGATAACATTATTAGCTTTAGTGATTGTGACTCGAACAATTAATTTCCCCCCATACTGACCCCTTTGTAATCTCGGCACTCATTTTAGATGGTACTTTAGACTACCAGCTGAAGCGAGTCTTTATTAATAATGGTAGCTCTAAAGACTTACCTTACTTGGACGCGTTCTTTAGATTAGGCCTAAAAAAGAATCAACTAAAACCTGCTGAAAGACCTTTATACGGCCTTGACAATGAACCGGTGCCCGTTCAAAGGACAATCCAACTCGAAGTTACCCTGGGCACCTACCCAAAAACAGCAAGTCACATACTAACCTTCCTAGTGGTTGACCTGCCCTCTGTTTACAACGCGATAATAGGCAGGCCGTGCCTAACAGCGTTTGGGGCAGTCACGTCAATTCCACACCTTAAAATAAAATTTGCAACGCCCTACGACGTTGGAGAAGTTCTGGGGGACCAGGTCACTGGACGAACCTGTTACATGGCCCAGATTGCCCCTAGTGGCAAAACCGGCATGGTGGGAAAACTCGATCATCGAGACGAGACCACTCTGCAACAGGTGCAGCATGGCGAAGCCACGGATTTGGTCCCACTAGACCCAGGGGAACCGGATAAGTGTGTCCAGATCGGCGGCTCACTCACTGGGCAACTACGCGAAGAGTTGATCGGGTTTCTACGAAGGAACGCGGACCTTTTTGCTTGGACTCCCGCGGACATGCCCGAGATTTCAGCTGAGGTGATGGTCCACAAGTTGGGCCTTGATCCTGACCGAAAGCCGGTCAGACAGAAGCGGAGGAACCACTCCATCGAAAAGCTGATCGTCATCCGAGAGGAGGTGAAGAAGCTACTGGACGCTGGATTTATTAGAGAAGTTCAGTACCCGAATTGGCTCTCAAATGTTGTCCTGGTCAAAAAGAGCAACAGAAAATGGCGAATGTGCATCGATTTTACCAACGTCAACAAAACCTATCCGAAAGACAGTTTTCCCTTACCCAAGATCGATCGGCTGGTTGACTCCACGGCTAGACATGAGCTGCTCAGCTTCATGGACGCCTATTTGGGTTACAACCAGATTTGGATGAGTCCGGAAGACGAGGAGCATACCTCGTTCATGACAGACCAGGACACCTACTGTTACAAAGTAATGCCCTTCGGACTGAAGAATGTTGGAGCGACCTATCAGCGACTGGTCAACAAGATGTTCGAAAAATAAATTGGCCGCAACATGGAGGTCTACGTCGACGACATACTCGTCAAGAGTAGGGTCACCGGCGACCACATACGTGACCTGGGATAGTCATTTGAAGTGCTCCGCCAGCACCAAATGAAGTTAAACCCAGCCAAGTGCATCTTCGAGGTGACCTCTGGGAAGTTCTTGGGTTTCATCGTCTCCCAACGGGGGATCGAGGCAAACCCAGAGAAGATTAAGGCCCTCGCTGACATGGCTCCCCCACGGAACGTAAAAGATGTCCAGCGATTGACTGGGCGGCTGGCAGCTTTGTCCCGCTTCCTCGCGAAATTTGGAGACAAGTACCAGCCCTTCTTTAAAGCTCTAAGAGGGACAAAATCCAACGGATTCTAGTGGACGGCTGACTCCCAGTCCGCATTCAATGAGTTGAAGCAGTATCTGGCCAGCCCACCATTGTTAGCGTCACCCAAAAATGGAGAGGAGCTGTACCTTTACTTGGGAGTATCGGAAGTGTCCCTCAGCTCCATCCTCGTGCGACAGGAATTCGATATCCAACAGCCGGTCTACTATGTAAGCAAAATATTGACTGGCCCGAAAAATTGCTACCTGCGCGCTGAAAAAATGGCACTGGCACTTATCCTCGCAGCGCGAAAATTAAGGCCATACTTTCAAGCGCATCGCATAGTGATCCTTACTGACCAGCAACTGAAGGGCATACTCCAGAAATCAGACGTTTTTGGACGGTTGGTGAAATGGGCTATTGAATTGGGTGAGTTCGACATCGAATTCAGGCCCAGACCTGCCATAAAGGCACAGGCTCTGGCTGACTTAATCGTTGAGATCACGACCCCAATTCACGAGGAACAACCCGCGAAAAATGCAGAACTGCCCGACGAGGTCCCAGAGTGGACACTCCACGTGGATGAATCGTCCACGGACAGTGGGAGAGGAGCAGGGGTGATCCTAACGACCCCTGATGGGTTCGAAATTAAGTATTCCCTGAAACTTGATTTCCCAGTGACCAACAACGTCGTTGAGTACGAAGCCCTACTAGCCAGCTTGCGGTTAGCAAAGGAGTGCACTGCCAAGAGGTTGGCGGTTCACAGCGACTCCGAACTAATCGTCAACCAAGTCAATGGGGACTTCGAGGCAAACAACCCTTCCTTGGCCAAATACCTGGCAAAGGCAAATGAGGCCATCCAGGGTTTCAACAGACCGACCCTAGCTCACGTTCCTTGAGCCGAAAACTGGAAGGCAAACCGGCTGGCTAGAGCAGCTGCTGCCGAGAACCCAGAGCAATATTCGAAGAACATGCGGGATACCCTGAACGCTCCGAGCATAGAGAAACAGGAGGCAATGCAGATTTTTGAGATGGAAAACCGGATGACGCCTTACCTCAGATACTTGGCCGACGGATCACTCCTAGAGGACACCGAAAGGGCCAAGAAAATTAAAAAGACAGCTGGCTGGTACACAGTAGTTGATGGGTGATTGTATCGCCGCAGATACTCAATTCCGTATCTCCGTTGTCTATCTCTCGAGGAGGTTGACTACGCGCTGGGCGAGGTTTACCTCGGGATCTGTGGATCACACGTAGGCAGAAAAAACCTGGCCTTCAAGATCATGCGACAGGGCTACTATTGGCCCTCGATAAAAAAGGACGCGCTCGAGTTTGTGAAGTCACTTCACAAAAAGGACGCGCCAGCTTCATGGAAACCTTCACCACCAGCCGTCCGCGAACCTGAAATCACTTCAAGCTCCATGGCCCTTCGCGCAATGGGGGCTTAATATACTCGGTCCATTTTTCATTGCTACGGGGCAGAGAAAGTTTATCATAGTAGGCATCAACTACTTCACTAAGTGGGTCGAGGCAGCCCCGCTTGCAAAGATTACAGAACATAATGCTCTGGAATTCCTTCGCCAGAGCATTGTTTGCAGGTTTGGCATCCCAGAGGTTGTGGTGACTGACAACGGGACCCAATTTTTGGAGAAACGCTTCACCAAGTATTGCACTAGCTTTAAAATCAAGCTGGTCCACACTTCGGTAGCATACCCCCAGGCCAATGGACAGGTGGAGGTCACAAACCGTACGCTACTCCACGGGTTAAATACTAAGTTGGAGGACACTGGGGGCTCCTGGGCTGACGAGCTCCCATCCGTCCTTTGGTCTTATCGTACAACCCCGAAGGAACCAACATGCGAAACGCCCTTCAGCCTATTTTACGGGACTGAAGCGGTAATTCCTGTTGAAATCGGGCTCCCAAGTCTCAGGGTGGAGTCCTTCAACCCACAGACCAACTCCCAAAAAATCAGGGAGCACTTGGACTTGCTGGAGGAAGCCCGCGACGCCGCCAGAATACGGACAACAGCGTACCAACACCGAGTTACCCGGTACCACAATAAAAAGGTGAAAGCTTGGCAATTCGATGTTGGGGACTTGGTCCTACGAGGCATCGAAGCCACAGGCAAGCTGGCCGGCAGAAACAAACTCTCTCCCAACTGGGAGGGACCTTTTCTTGTCTCCGTCGTCTTACGCAACGGAGCATACAAACTCCGAAATCAGGACGGAAAGTTGGTCCCACGAACGTAGAACGCAACCCACCTGAAGCGTTACTTCCAATAAGAGGCCCAGGTACGTGCTGACCCTTCTATATGCATTCATTCGCGTGCTTGTTTTTATTTTGATAAAATGATAAGTTTACTTAGCATATAGAATCCTAGGCTAAATAAACTGCGTTTGCCTTGCAGGTATCCACCCGACCTAGACTGCCCCTAAGTCGGGAGGGTCTTCACCCTCTCGTTAAACCCTAGTCATCTAGGTGGCCCAAAAAGTGGCCTGAAACCCTGGTCATCTAGGTGGCCCAAAAAGTGGCCTGAAACCCTGGTCATCTAGGTGGCCCATAAGCGGTCTGAAATCCTGGTCATCCAGATGGCCCATGAACGGTCTGAAACCCTGGTCATCCAGGTGGCCCATGAGTGGTCTAAAACCTTGGTCATCCAAGTGGCCCATGAGCGGTCTGAAATCTCGGTCATTCGAGCGGTCCAATAGCGGTCGTACTAAACCTTGGTCATCCAAGTGGCCCATAGCGGTCTAAAAACCTTAGGGGGCAAGAATGGCACATGCGACGACCTCCTTTTGGGGAGCAGCAATGTCAGTCAACGACGGTCGAAGGGAGAAACACTTCTTCTCCAACATTGGCAGCCCAAGTCGTCACTTGCACGACGCCACCAGGCCGATTTTTACAACCACCTGTTTCACTTAAGAATCTTACTCTTTAGGCAGCCAGCCAGCCAAGTTGGCTACCTCACGCACCAACCTTCTCGACGAAGGGATAGAGTGATTAAACAATAACGAGAAGCGTTCCTTCTCTAACACTGACTACCCAAGTTTCCACTTGGACAGTACCGTAAGGTTGGTTAATACAACCACCCGCCAAGTCTGGGGGCTCAGCTCATTAGGCAACCAAGCAACGGTCGCCAGCCAACCAAGTTGGCCGCCCCATACAACGACTCATGCAAACAACAAACACAAAGCAATGAAAGGCAATGGACACCGGACTAAAAAAGAGCTTACATTTTATTGCTCACAAAGTATGATACAATTTATATATGGTCCAAAAAATAAAAAAATACAGAGAGCTACAGGACTGGCGGACCACCCTGACTGTCTCGGGGCTCTCCCACCAGATCTTCCTTGCGTTGCGCTGCGCGGTTTCTTTGATTGATAAACTCCGCTGGGAAGTCCGGAGCGATCAACCGCGCAACGCGACGTCCAATGTTGAGCCCCACCAATAGCCGGGCGTGTAGTGCGCCCCCAACCTCGTGAGGGGTCATCCGAGAGGCCAACTCGTTCTCTGCGGAGGTAGCTCGATCTGCAAGGCGTTTGTTGCTCGCTTTCAGTCGATCATCCTCTTCCTTCAAGCGAGCAACCTCCGCCTTCAACTCGGCGTTCTCTGCCTTCAGTTGAGCATTCTCTGCCTTCACGCCCGTCATAACAGCCTCAAAATCAACTGTCTGCTCACGGAACTCCCCTCCTAAGGCGGCCAGCTTGGCATCTAGCCAGGCTATTTCTGCCTCCTTATCAGCTAGTGCCTCATCACGCTGCATCATTGCCTTAAAAATTGTGGAGGCAACCTTCAACGGCTGCGCAAACAATGAATAGAAGACAGGTTAGAAACCTTGAAAGGACAAAGTATGAGGAATCAACCGTCAAGAATCATACCTGCAAAAATTTTCTCGCAGGTCCCTTAGGCCTGGACTCCAGGCCTGGCCTAGCTGGCGGTGGAATGGAGATGATGAGCCAAGAGCACCCTCTCGCGCCGAACACACCGCTGCATCATCCAGAATGCTCTCCAAGAGCTCATCATCCTCAACGGCAGCGGCGGGTTCCACTCTTGTAGCCTCTGGAGCAGCTGCGGCAGGTTTCTTCCTCCTGGCTGCCTTTGGAGCAGCAGCTGGAGAATCGATCCTCGACGACGGCTCTACAATATAAACGCGTGAACACTCGGGCGTGTCGTGAGCTGGCTCCTCTGCAGATCTCATCTAGGCAGCGCCTGGAATCAACTTCGCCGCAGGCTGGGCCAGAATGACTCCACTAACGTTAGCCGGCCTGTCCTCAATGGACCCCTCCGCTCTAGAAGTGTTGCCAGGGCCGGCGCAAATCCCGGCAGCCACGAGATCGATCTGCGATGAGAAAGAGGAGGGCGTAGCAGTCACCCTCTCAGTAGCATCCTCCGAGGACCTTGGTCGAATGATCAATTTCTTTGAGACCTTAAGATTCACCATTTTAATCGGAGGGTGCAGCTTCTGAACCGGGGACGGCGGTCCCCATTTAGCCTTTTTGGTCTGCTCAGGGGAAACCAAAAAATCACTCCTAAACTCGTCGGAATTTTGCCGTATTGCCTTAATCAGCTAGGCGTAGGCAGAGTTCTCCGCCGCAGACGGCGTACCCAGATGTATGTCCGGGACCTTACCCCAATCCCTTGCAACGGGCCATTTCTCTACCACCTTTACAAAGAAGAACCGATTTTTCCAGTTCTTTAGGGAGTCGTAGATGGCCTTGTTTATTTTTATTCCCACACGGGGGCTGAGTGAAATCCACTCCGCCCCCTGGGTCACCTTAAAAATAACCTTAAGACCGGACATCCTAAACTGTTAGTCAAGCTTCCGGGCAAAAATATATAGAGTACAAATATACCTCACCGCGTTGGGATGAAGTTGGGCGATGGGTACTTGAAGAGCCGTCATGATCGACTCAAGCTCCTCCGGCAACGGCAGGCGGAGGCCGCTCCTTAAATGGGCCTCATAAACAGTAATATAGCCCTCCGAAGGACAAAGGGCTTTGTCGTCCTCACCTGGGACCTTCCAGGCCATCTCTGTAGGGATATTAAACTCGACGCATAAAGTCTTAATATCATTTTCCCTCAAATAAGATGAAAAATTAGCCACGGAACCCATGATCAGAAAAAGCTTTAGGGTTTCTTCGAAGGACTTAGCTGAGAAACAAGAACGAAGAAGACGAAGGTCTGAAAGCGTAACTGATTTCAAAAGACGGAAGGGTAACTTAAGCGCCAAGCATACAAAGGAAACCGTCAGACCTGTCACGCGTCACCCCCTCATTTGACCCTCAAAAAGACGGGCTCTGACGCAGAAACCCCTCATAAATGACATTGTCAAAATTGCCACATGTCGATTCCCCACTTGGCCCAACAAAAGAACGGATCTCTGGCGCATTAATGACTCGGATCTCCGCCCAACTAAAGGAAGACACGTGTCATTTTTTGCCGTACAATCCGGCCAAAAGCCGACAGAAATCATCCCCAGAATTGGCCAACGACGGGTAACAATTCTGGAACTCCGGAATTGATCAGGACGGTCAACAATTCTGGAACTCCAGAATTAACCAAAACAGTCAACAATTCTGGTACACCGGAATTGGCCAAAAACAGTCAACGATTCCGGTCAAACTCTCCTTCACACTTTTTACGAATTCCCATGAGATCCCCAAAGTAAAGAGAGGCATCCCATCATGAACATACTGGAGGCCAGAAATCTGGCCACCAGTATGGGGGGGCTAGTAATGGGTACACCAAAAATGGGTTGGCCCAAAGGATAGTCAACGGAAGCCCAAGAAGGGCAGTCAACGTTCTGGACGGCCCAGTAAGAAGACGGGCCCAGGAATTGAGGGGCCCAGGACGGTCAACGTTGGCGTTGACCAATCTGGCGGCCAACTCGCTCGAGGACGGTCAACGTAATGTTGACCGCCCTTGCCCAGCCCGATTGAGCCTCTAGAGACTCTGCAACAATGATGGGCCTATTCTGTTATGGCCCACAGCCCATCAGTTGATCGCCCACCGCTCTCCCTTCGTTCTCCACGAAGGCGGCCAACGCACTGACGGTCAACTCAAACGTTGACCGTCTGCTCCCTATATGTTGGGCCCAAATAAGGCTCTTCTACAATAATGGGCCTTACTCACTCAGGCCAATAGCCCATCTGAAGGCCAACGATGGACGCCTTTCATAAGGGCGGCCAACGACGGACGCCTTTCATAAGGGCGACCAACACGCACGCAGATGGTCAACCCAGGCGTTGACCGTCCGCGTTTTGTACGTTGGGCCCCAAGAAGCCTTTTCAACAGTAACGGGCCTGGCCCGTTTAGGCCCACCAATCATAAAAAGGCCAACCACGATTCTCCAAGGATATTCCACAATCTCAAAAGGAATATCAGCAAGATTGGCGCCCTTCAAATAAGGAAGGCGCCAGATCTTCTTAACTCCTTGCCAGCCAAGGAACCTCAACGATAACATATTGGGAAGGAAAGAAGCTAATTTGAAAAGTGGTTGGCCGCCTCAGAAGGAAACAATCCTCCACAGTTGGGCAACAAGTATCAGCCTCCAAAAGGAAGGCCAACAGCAGATCATAGGAACGATCACTCCTTCCAAAGAAGAAAGATCGCCATCTTTGCCATAAAAGAGGCCCTGGATCCACCATCCAGGGCACGCTTTCTTAGACGCTTTCAATTACGCTCTGAGACATTGAAACTCCGAGAACTGCAAAAGGTCTCTGCAACTCCAAACACGTTGATCTCCAACCCTAAGTGCTCTGAGAAACAAGCTCTGGTTCCCAGCAGCCAAACTCTCAAACACGATCAAACTCTAAGGCAGCGAACGGGTCTTCACACACGTTCTCTGCCTTCCCACCATCCAGATACGAGAAAGGCCCTGCGCCTCTCTGACATCTGGAACAAAACACTATTTTCCCCTTTCCCAAGACTCTCCCTCATTTTCAGTTCCTTCCATTGAAGGCTGTTTTATTGACTTGAGCGTCGGAGTGTTTTCGGTGAGATTACATCCCGCCGTTAACGCTGACCTTTCGTTCGTTTTAGTGGTGTGCAGGATTCACACTCAATGAACGGAGCCGGTTCAGATCATCCAGAAGAATTCAAATCTGTTCGAAGTTGGATTCAGGTACGCATCAGAATCAAAACTCAATATAAGAAAATGCTTGGATGAAATTGTAG
>JAODPA010141735.1:0-15783 GCA_025585075.1 Nepenthes mirabilis | reverse complement strand
GACCATGGAGTAGTGTGCGGTTCGTGACCTCCACTTGTCCATTCGCTTGAGGGTATGCCACCAAAGTATGGACCAGCCTAATGCCCAGGTTGGTGCAATACTTGGTGAGGTATTTTCTAAAAAAATAGGCTACGTTGTCGGTCACTATGACCTCTGGAATGCCAAATATGCTGATGATGCTTTGGCGAACAAATTCTAAAGCGTTATGCTCTATGTTCTTCGCTAGTAGGATGGCCTCGACCCACTTGGTGAAGTAATCGATGCCTACAATGAGAAACTTCCTTTGTCCTGTCGCGATGGGAAACGAGCCGAGAATGTCGAGCCCCCACTGCGCAAAGGGCCAAGGCGCCTGGAGGGACTTCAGCTCGGTGGACGGCTGGTGGTGAAGGTTACCGTGAAGCTGACAGCTCCTACACTTCTTTATGAACTCGAGTGCATCCCTCTTCATTGACGACCAGTAGTAGCCTTGTCGTATGATCTTGAACGCCAAGTTCTTATCACCAACGTGTGATTCGCAAATCCTAAGGTGGACTTCGCCTAAGGCGTAACCGGCCTCCTCAAGGGTTAGGCACTAGAGGTTCGGAGTTGAGTAACCGCAGTGATACAGCCGTCCATTGACTACAGCGTACCGGCCAGCCATCTTCTTGATCTACTTGGCCTCGTCCACATCTTCTAGTAGTGCTCCTTCCACCAGATACCTTAGGTAGGGCATCATCCAATTTTTTATCTCGGAGATCTGCATCGCTTCCTATTTCTCTATACTGGGAGTGTTCAGAACCTCCCTCATATCCTTCGAATACTGCTCTGGGTTTTTGGCCACTGCTGTTCTGGTCAAGTGGTCGGCCTTCCAATTCTCAAACTTGGGAGCATGGACCAGGGTCAACTTGTCAAAACTCCGGGCAGCCTTCCTTGCCTTGGCCAAGTACTTGGCCAAATGGGAGTTGCTCGTCTCGAAACTCTCATTAACTTGGTTGATGATTAGCTCTAAGTCACTGTAGACAGCCAATTGCTTGGCTGAGCATTCTTTAGCCAACCTCAACCTGGCTAACAGAGTTTCATATTCGGCAATGTTGTTGGTAGTCGGAAAGTCGAGTCTAAGTGAGTACGTCACCTCAAACCCGTCAGGGGTCTTGAGGATCACCCTAGCACTGCTGCCTGAGTCTATAGATGATCCGTCTAGGTGGAGGACCCATTCCGGCACTCCCTCATGTTGTTCTGTATCTTCAGGGGCTATTCTTTGAGAATTGGGGTCGTGATCTTAACAATAAAGTCGGCTAGAGCCTATCCTTTAATGGCATTTCTGGGCCGAAACTTGATGTCAAACTCCCCCAATTCGATGGCCCAATTTACCAGCCGTCCTGAAATGTCAAGTTTTTGAAGAATGCGCTTCAGTGGCTGGTCGGTGAGAACAATCACACAGTGCGCCTAAAAGTAGAGCCTCAATTTCCAGGCAGAGAAAACGAGCGCTAAAGCTAACTTCTCCGTGCGTGGGTAGCAGGTCTCTGGGCTGGTCAATGTCTTGCTCACATAGTAGACCGGCCGTTGAGTGTCGGAGTCTTGGCGTACGAGGACGGAGTTGAGGGCTGCCTCTAACACCGCCAGGTTATGACAGAGCGGATTTTTATCCTTAGAAAGTTTCGTCAGGACAGAATACAGAATTTAAAACCATAATTCAAAACATAGAAATTCTATAGGAATTTCGATAGAGTTTCTTCTATAAACTGAATAAAATCCCAAAATGCAACCTATATCAATTAATCTGGATCAAGCACACAACTAAGCAAATAAGACTACTTCATCCTAGAACACACAAATACAGGACCTCAGACTGTTATATCATTCATGGCTTAATTATAATCCTATCCACTAGGTCAGAAACAAAAAAGAAATACCATCTAGGACCTGTGTAGAAACCAGAAAACATATTGCGGAAGCAGTACTATAAACTTGCGGAAGCATAATTTACTATTCATCACATATATACTATATACAATAAATCCATATACAAAACCCAGTATTTACATGCAAATCTTCAAAGATCTCCAAAATTAGACTTCAAATCTCCAAAATCAGTTGGCTACTCTTTATCTACTCCTTCTTATCAGGAACTAACTCTACTGTCTCATCTAGAGAGGAAAAAATAATAAATAGTGAGCCGAAACCCAACAAGATACATGAAGATATGTAGAACGGTTATGCAGTATATGCAAAAGCAGGACAGACATGGAAAATAAAGAAAGTATAGTTTGACAATAAATAAACTCAAAAATCAGAGATTGGTGCAATTTAGAAAGTAGAATAAGAAAGTAGAATAAAAAACTTTCTCTTTTATATCAGTACAGAGTAGTAATCGGTATGGAACAGAACAGTAACGGACCCTACAAGTAGATCCTACTAGCGGAGGGGGCGAATAATTGAAGATAGATTGTATTTATTTCACACAATTAAAGGCCAGAAATAGAAATAAAAGATCCCTCTCCAAGGGATATAACCCCTACTTAGAGGGGGTGCCGGCCAGAAACGGAATCTACTTTCTAGTTTAACGTCCTAAGGGCGGACCACGTATAACTCCATGGATAAAGTTATCCCTGATTACCACCATAAGTCCTAAGGCATGCCGAATATCCTAATATCACTGTATATCAATCATGGGTCCTAAATAACAGTAAAAGTATCAGAATATTTATCAGAAATATTTTCCTTATTAGTCCTTAACTGAAAACCCCTTCAGAACCGGCAGTAACAGTTTACAGTTCTTCAGAAATTTATAAGTATAAAGTAGTGTAGATTTTTTAGACAGAAACCACATACAAAGTATTATCACGTGACAAATTAACTTTTATATAATAGAAGTTTTGGATTAAAATCATTAAATACCCTTGATTTTTGCACCTAGGGTTTCGCAAAACACTCCAGACTATAAACAGACACCAAACGTATGTATTTTCATGAAATTAGAGGCAGATATAGCAGTATATATGAGTAATCATAAAATCTATCCGATTAATTAGGAAAAATAGGTATTATTTATAGTAAACGTGTAGAACCATGGATTTAGTGCAATAATACCACATATGAGATATTAAAACACTGTAAAAATAGGAATTAGTATCCGAAGTACACTTGTCGGAGCTAGGTTTACCGTTATTTTTACCTGGATCAGATCAGGACCGGCAATTTTCATTCCCTCTTCTTTTTTTTCTCCTCCCCTGCCCTCGAGTTGCTGCTGCTTCCTTCCCCTTCAATTTAAACAAAACTAATTCAAGACACGGGGGGTAAAACGCGCCCGCGTTTTAGCGCGCAGTGAGCGCGCAAGTGCTGCTAGCACCCGCTTGAGCATGCCATGGCGCACAGTGAGGGGGCCACATTTTGCCGGTTGGAGCTCACTACAGCGCCTCAGGCGCGTAGCGGGCGCCACCCGGCTGCGGTGGCACTTTGATGATTTTCCCACATTTTTACTTCCAATTCCTCATTTTTAGTACTTATTTAACCTCATGGTGATTATTATCATTTTAATTAATCTGAAGTTATCATGTTTCAGGTCCGGGACCTCACAGTCTCCTCCATTTAAAGAAATTTCATCATTGAAATTGAACAGAGTTACATACCTCAAGAAAATAAGTGGGGATACTTGTTTCGGATCTCTTCTTCGTGTTCCCAAGTTGCCTTTTCCGGTGAATGATTCCTCCAAAGCACTTTCACCAGGGGGATACTCTTTGTGCGCAACTTTTGCTCCGTTCGATCCAATATCTATACTGGCTCCTCAACATAGGATAGATCCTTATCAGTAGTCAAGGACTCGTACTCAATCACATGCGTCGGATCGTATATATACTTCCGTAGCAGCGATACATGAAAGATATCGTGTACATCCGCTAAACTCGGCGGTAATGCCAACTTGTAAGTCACCTCTCCAATCCTCTCTAGAATCTCAAAAGGCCCAATAAATCGCGGCTTTAGCTTTCCTTTCACTCTGAATCTGAATATTCCCTTGGACGGTGAAACTTTTAGGAAAATAAAATCTCCTACTTTAAATTTTAGTTCTGACTTCCTTTGGTTTGCATAATTTTTCTGTCTACTTTGAGTGACCTTCAGGTTCTCATGAATCAACCTAATTTTCTCTGCCGTCTCTTTTACAATTTCAGGGCCCAAAATCCTTTTATCTCTAGTTTTCTCCCAATGAATTAGCAATCTGTATTTTCTACCATACAATGCCTCAAAAAGCATCATACCAATATTGGCTTGATAACTGTTATTGTATGCAAATTTTGCCAAAGCCAGATAAATGTCCCAAATCCCTTTCATCTCTAATACCGAGGCCCTCAACATATCCTCAAGAATCTAGATAGTACGCTATGACTGCCCATCAGTTTTGGGATAATACGCAGTACTGAATTTTAACTTTATCCCTAATTCCTTATGTAAGTTCTCCCAAAATCTCGACACAAACCGTGGATCTCTATCTGACACAATTGAAGCAGGTACTCTGTAAAGCCTCACAATCTCATTTACATACAACTGGCCAGTCTGTCACGAGAATATGTCATCCTAATCACTAAGAAATGGGCTAATTTCGTCAGTCGATCAACTATAATCCAAATGACATCATGGTTCTTAGGAGTCCTTGGCAATCTTGATACAAAATCCATAGTAATACCCTCCCATTTGCAACTCGGGATCGGCAGTGGCTGTAATAACCCAGAAGGCTTCCTCCTTTCAGCTTTCAGTTGCTGGCATACCAAACATTTCTCCACGTAAGCCATAATATCTCTCTACATATTCCTCTACTAGAAAGTCTTCTTCAGATTTTGATACATTTTATTTATCTTGGGGTGAATTGTATATCGAGACCTATGAGTTTCCTTCAAGATTCTCTCATTCAATTCCTTATCGTCTAGTACACATAATCGATCTTTGGACCTCAATACTCCATCTGTCCGGACGTTAAAATCAGCTTGAAAGTCTCTATTCAGATCATTTACTATATCCACAAGAAAAGGGTCATTTACTTGTTTCTCCTTAATTTCATTAATTACCTCTAATTGGACCTAAAGATAAGATAGAAGCATTCTATCACCCCGAGCATACCATTGGATATCACACTACTTTAAATAATCAAACATCTCCATCTGCTTGATTTATAATTTAGCCACATAACCCGATCTACGGCTCAAAATATCTGTAACTACATTAGCCTTCCTGGTATATACTGTATCTCACAGTCATAATCTTTCAAGAAATCAAGCCATCTCCTTTATCTCATATTAAACTCTTTCTGTAAGAACAGATACTTTAGACTTTTATGATCAGAATAAACAAGGAACTTCTCACCATACAAGTAATGTCTTCAAATTTTTAATGCAAATATCACACCAGCTAACACCAAATCATGAGTTGGGTAGTTCTTTTCATGCACCTTCAGCTGTCTAGACCCATAAGTCATGACTTTACCATGCTGCATCAAGACACAACCCAAGCCCGCCTTAAAGGCATCACAGTATACATCAAAACCTTATAAACCTTTTGGAATAATCAGTACTGGGAATGTAGTCAACCGGTCCTTTAACTCCTAAAAACTCTGATCATATTCTTTGATCCATTCTAACTTAGACTCCTTTCTAGTCAGTCAGGTCAGAGGCAGAGCAATCTGTGAAAAGTTCTCTACGAATCACCTATAATAGCCTGACATGCCTAGAAAACTCCTAACCTCAGTCATAGATGTCGGCTTACTCTAATTTGTCACAACCTCTACTTTCTTTGGATCCACAGAAATACTACCGTCAGAAATCACATTCCCCAAAAATATTACCTTTTCAAGCCAGAACTCACACTCACTCAGCTTAGCATACAGTCTTTCCTCGCAAAGTACTTAAGTACTATCCTCAAGTGAGTTTCATGCTCCTCGTAATCCTTTGAGTATATCAGAATGTCATCAATAAACACCACTATAAATTTATCCAGATATGGCCTGAACACCGTATTCATCAAATCCATAAATATAGCGGGGGAATTTGTAAGATCAAATGGCATAACGAGGAACTCATAATTGCCATATATTGTCCTGAAAGTAGTCTTGGCCACATCTTTTGGCTTAATCCTCAACCGGTGATAACCAAACCTCAAATCGATCTTCCAGAACACCCGAGATACTTGCAATTGATCAAACAAGTCATCAATATGTGGTAATGGATATTTATTCTTAATCGTGATATTGTTCAACTCACGATAATCAACACAATGTCGCAAAGACCCATCTTTCTTCCTCACAAATAATACCGGTGCACCCCAAGAAAAATATTTCTGATACTGTTACTATTATTTAAGACCTGAGACTGATATGCAATCAGGTTAGGTTCTCCTGTATACCTTAGAATGTTATGGTGGTAATCGAGGATAATTCTGTCCATGGAGTTATATGTGGTCCACCCTTCCTCAGGGCGTTAACCTAGAGGGTAGTTTACTATTACCAGCCAACGGACTGTACTGAATCTCGCGAGAAGGGATATCCTACGAGACGGGATGACTGTTTCTGGCCTTAAATTGTGTGGAGTGAATACAATCTATCCTTAATTATTCGTCCCCTCCGCTAGTAAGGTCTGCTGGTTGGGTTCCTTACTGTTAGAAAAGAAATTCTTTATTATAAGTTATAGAGTTAAGACCGATTTTATCTTTCCGAAACCTATTTTACCGATTTATTATTAACAAAGTATGACTACACTTATTTCTGCTTTTTGAAACTTAATTGTTTCTGCTTCCTGACAGTTCTGTATACTTCTGCATTATGTTTCTGCTATAATTTTGGTAAACCACTGCTTTGTAGCATTTATATTTTCACGTGCAACTGTATTCATTTTACTGTGTTCTGTTTTGCATAAATGGTTTACTGCATGCCTGCATGTACATTGTTGGACCTTGACTCACTGTTTTACTATTTTTTTTCCTCCAGATGAGACTATAGAGTTGGTACCTGACAAAAAAGAGTGACTTAGAGCTTAATCTGAAGACTTCAGAGGTTCTGAAATATTTTAGAGTTGCCAAAGAGAAATAGTTAGATGTAAAGACCTGATTTTGACATATGGTTTTGTATATGGATTTTATACCTATGGATATATATGGATATATATGTATATATGGATTCTGTATAGAAATGTATGTGATGCATGTGATGAACAGGAAGCTATGCTTCTATAGGTTAATAGTTCTACTTCCGTTATATACTTTCTGGATGTTCTGTACATGTCCTAGATGTTATCTCACTTATGACCTGTTAATATAGTAGATAGATTGTTGGATTAATGTCATGGATGGCATCTGTGGTCCAGTGAATGTGTGTTGTACGAAACATTATGGTATAAATAGATAGTTGTGTACATATACTAATTTGCTATACAGATTTTGTACTGGCTTATCTTTCTACTTAGCCCAATTTTAGAAAAAACTCTACCCATTTTTTTCCAGAATCTGAGTGAGACTTGGGCTTCTGTTCCTATTCTGAAATGACAGAATTAACTGAGAAAAAAATCTGTTTCATCATAATTGGTATTAGATAAATGAGATGCCTTAGGAATTAATCAATCGAAAAGCGAAAGTATAGGCTTGAATCTCTTCACTGAATTTCTGTAAGAATAGATCAGGGTAGCTAAGGCAACTATAACTCTTAAGAGATTGGTTCTTAGGTTAGGTTTAAATTTTATTAAGCTGTTGAATATTTTTTTTCCTTCAACTAATTTCTTGAGATTATAATATTGTATTTATCTTGATTATAGAATTGCTAGTAGAAAGGGTAGAAGAAACAACTGTGGTAGTGCTAATACACCCCACAATCGGGAGGCCGCATATGTAGACTTGTTGGAGAGGATGACCAACGTAGTGGAGTCTGTCGAGCAGAGACATATTGCTCCAATCCCTGCACTAGAGCCAGTTCTGGCATATCATGCTCCTATGACTTATGATAGGTTTACTGCAGAGCGAGCACCGAGCTTCCTAAGAAAGCCTGATCTTATAGAAGCGGATACATGGTTAAAGAGAATGAAGAAAATATTTACGGTGATTCGGTGTACAGACTAAGAAAATGTCTTCTTCACTGTGTATAAGGTAGAGGGAGAGGCAAATAGTTGGTGGGATATGAAGAAGAGAGCACTAGGAGTGCCCAACAAGGAGATTACTTGAGATATGTTCGAGAAAGATTTTTTGGAGAAATACTTCCCGTCTAATCTCCGGGATCAAAAGGAGCTAGAATTCATGAGATTGAGGCAGAAAAATATGACTGTGATGGAATATGATGCTAAATTCATTGAATTATCCCGATTCGCACCTTTGTATGTGGAAGATGAACTGAGAAAGGTAAAGAAGTTTCAACAAGGGTTACGGGATGACATCAGAAAGCAACTGTCTATACTGAAGCTCAAGACGTATGCTGATATACTGGACAAGGTAGTCATTTATGAGAAAGAGGTGGAGATAGAGAAATTTTATACAAAGTGGACTACTAGCCGAGCAGGAATTAGTGCTAGATCTACTGTGAAATCTTCTAGATCGTCAAGATGGCGAGGACGGCTGATAAGGAAAAGAGTGTTGTATCGGCTCAATTAGTGACTGGTTCTAGAGTATCGGCTGCAGATTATACTTTCTGTGGGAGAAAACATTTGGGACAGGCATATCATAAGGTATCAGGAGCATGCTTTAGATGTGGACAGCAGGGCCACGTGGTGAAAGATTGTCATTTACCTCCGAAGCTAAAGGGAAACAAGCCTACTATTCCGTCAAAGGCCTTCGCAGTGACAATTCAGGATCGAGAGGTATCATCAAATGTCATGGAAGATACTCTTTCTATTTGTGCAGTTCTTGCATCTATTTTATTTAATTTGGGATCTACCTACTCCTTTATTTCTCCACGGTTTGCATGCTGTGTTGTAATCGCCCCGTGAATATTGGATTATGAATTGTCTGTGTGTACCCCCACTGGATCCCCTGTGAATACTGATGTTGTATATCCTAGATGTGTGGTGGAGGTGAATAGGAAATGTTTGATTGTGGATTTGGTATTGTTAAACATGGGTGATTTTGGTGTTATTCTGGGGATGGACTTGTTGGCTAAATATCACGTCAGTATTGATTATTTTCTGAAGAGAGTTTGTTTTGATATTCCTGGGATGGAATCCTTTTTCTTCCAAGGCATTAGGAAGAAGGAGATGCCTGTATTGATTTTTGCTTTACATGTTAAACATTTTGTGAAAAATGGATGTATAGCTTACTTGGCTTATGCCTGCCCCACTGGGAGTCATAATGTGCCGGCTAAGGACATCCTAATCGTTTGTAATTTTGAGGACGTATTTCCTAAGGAATTGCCTGGATTGCTTCTGCACCGGGAGATTAAGTTTGAGATTGCTATTGTTTCAGGTGTCAATCCGATTTCTAAGGCCCCTTGTCGTATGGCTCCAACTAAATTAAAGGAGTTAAAATTACAATTATAGAAATTATTAGACAAGACTTTTATCAGGCAAAGTTGTCTCCTTAGGGAGCATCGGTATTGTTTGTAAGGAAGAAAGATGGGTTTTTGCGGCTATGTGTCGATTATCGTGAGTTAAACAAAATCATGATTAAGAATAAATATCCTCTTCCGCATATTGATGATTTATTTAATCAATTGCAAGGATCTCGGGTGTTCTCAAAGATCGATTTAAGGTTCGTCTATTATCAGTTTAGGATTAAGCCAGAGGACGTAGCTAAGACTATGTTTAGGATGCGTTATGGCCATTATAAGTCCCTTGTTATACCTTTCGGCCTCACGAATATTCCAGCTGCTTTTATAGATCTGATAAATAGGGTGTTCAGGCCGTACCTGGATAAATTTTTGTTGGTTTTTATCAATGATATCCTAATCTATTCAAAGGACTATAAGGAGCATGAAACTCACCTGAGGATAGTACTTCAAGTTCTTCGTAAAGAAAAGTTGTATGCTAAGCTGGGTAAATTTGAATTCTGGCTGGAGAAGGTGATGTTTCTGGGGCATGTAATTTTTGATAGTGGTATTTTTGTGGATCCAAAGAAGGTGAAGGCTGTTACAAATTGGAGTAGGCCGACTTCTGTGACTGAGGTTAGAAGCTTTCTAGGCATGACAGGATATTACAGGCGATTTGTGGAGAGTTTTTCACAGATTGCTATGCCCTTGACTCAATTGCTAAAAGAGGAAGTTAAGTTTGAATGGATTGAGAAGTGTGACCAGAGTTTTCTGGAGCTGAAGGATCGCTTGACTGTCGCTCCAGTATTGGTTATTGCAGAAGGTTCAGGAGGCTATGAGGTGTACTGTGACGCCTCTAAGGCGGGTTTAGGATGTGTATTGATATAGCATGGTAAGGTAGTGGCTTATGGGTCTAGGCAATTGAAAGTACATGAAATGAACTACCCTACCCACGATCTGGAGCTTGCTGCTGTTATATTTGCCCTGAAAATTTGGAGACATTACTTGTATGGTGAAAATTTTCTTATGTATTTTGATCACAAAAGTCTGAAGTATCTGTTTTCTCAGAAAGAACTTAATATGAGATAAAAGAGGTGGCTCAATTTCTTAAAGGATTATGATTGTAAGATACAGTATAAGCCAGGAAAGGCCAATGTGGCTGCGGATGCATTAAGTTGCTGATCGGGTATGTGGCTCAATTGCAAATCATGTAGATGGAAATGTTGGATTATCTAAAGCAATATGAATACCCACGTTATGCTAAGGATGATAGAATGTTCATGTCTTATCTTTAGATTCAACCGAAGGTTATTAGTGAAGTTAAGGAGAAGCAAACTAATGACCCGTTTTATATAGGAATTGCAAGCTATCTGAGTGAGGAGTCTCAAACTGATTTCAATGTTCGGTTTGAAGGAGTATTGAGGTTTAGAGACTAACTATATGTACCAAATCATACGGAACTAAAAGAGAAGATTTTGAAGGAAGCCCACTGATCCAGATAAACCATCCACCCCGGAATGAACAAAATGTATCAGGACCTGAAGAAAACTTTCGGGTGGAGAAACATGAAGAGAGTTATTATGGCTTATATGGAGAAATACCTTGTGTGTCAGCAATTGAAGGCTGAAAAGAGGAAACCTTCTGGATTATTATAGCCAATGCCGATGCCAAGTTAGAAATGGGAAGATATTACTGTGATTTTGTATTGGGTTTACTGAGGACTCCTAGGAATCATGACTCATTTGGGTTATTGTTGATCGGCTAATAAAATCAGCCCACTTCTTGGCGATCAAGATGACCTATTTGCGTGATAGACTGGCTTAATTATATGTGAATGAGATCGTGAAGCTACATGGAGTTCCTGCCTTAATTGTATCTGATAATAATCTCTATTTTGTCTCGAGGTTTTAAAAAAGTTTGCATAGGAAACTAGGGACAGAGTTAAAATTTAGTACTGCGTATCACCCCCAAACTGATGGCCAATCTGAGTGTACCATCTAGATTTTTGAGGATATGTTGAGGGTTTCTGTATTAGAAATGAAAGGAACTTGGGATACTTATTTAGCACTAGCTAAATTTACTTATAATAACAGTTACCAGGCTAGTATCAGCATGGCGCCTTTTAAGGCTTTGTATGGGAAACAAATGTAGGTCACCAATTCATTGGGAGGAGATTGGAGATAAAAAGATTTTGGGCCCCGAGATTGTGAAGAAAATGGCAAAGAAAATTAAACTAATCCATGATAATCTGAAGGTTACTCAAAGCAAATAGAAAGGTTATGCAGATAGGAGGAGGATAAAATTGAGCTTTGAGGTAGGAGATATTGTTTTTCTAAAAGTCTCACCGTCTAAGAGAAAACTGAACCCACGATTCATTGGTCCTTTTACGATTCTGGAAAGGATCGGGGAGGTAGCCTATAGGTTGGCGTTACCACCTAGTCTAACAGGCGTACATGATATATTTCATATATCGATGCTTTGAAGGTACGTCCACGATCCTACGCACGTGATTGAATACGGATCCTTGACTTTCAACAATGATTTATCCTATGTCGAGGAGCTACTACAGATTTTGGATCGAAAAGATCAGAGGTTGCGCACTAAGGCCATTCCCCTGGTTAAAATACTCTGGAAGAATCATTCACCGGAGGAGGCAACTCTGGAAGAATCATCCCCACTTGTTTTCTTGAGGTATGTAACTTTGTTTAATTTCAATGATGAGATTTCTTTAAGTGGGGGAGAGTGTGAGGTCCCGGACCTAAAACATGATAACTTGGGATTAATTAAAATGATAATAATTACCATGAGGTTAAATAAGTACTGAAAAATGAGGATTGGAAGTACAAATGTGAAAAAATCATCAAAGTGCCGCAGCAACTGGATGGCACCTGCCACGCACCCAGGCACGGCAGCAAGCACAAAATCTCTATCCTCGCTCGTACGCCGTGCGCCCTGGTGACCTCGAGCGGGTGCTGCCAACACTTGTGCGCTAGCCGCACGCTCGAGCGTAGCCACGATTTAATCCCCCAGTTCTGATTTGTTTTTAGTTTAAATTTGAAGGGAGGAGGGTTTCAAACAGAGCGGCAACAACAGCACAGGTCAGGGGAGAAGAAAAGAGAAAAGGGAAGGAAAATTACCCATTCTGATCCGATCCGGGTAAAAATAATGGTAGACCGAGCTCAGGCAAGTGTACTTCGGATACTAATTCCTGTTTTTACAGTGTTGTAATGTCTCATACATGGTATTTTACTCTAAATCCATGGTTCTACACGTTTACTGTAAATGATACCCGTTTCTCCTGATTAATTGAACAGATTTCATGTTTACTCTTATATACTGCTATATATACCTTTAATTTCATGAAAATACTTGCATTCGGTATCCGTTTATCGTCCGAAGTGTTTTGCGAAACCCTAGGTGCGAAAATCAAGGGGATTTAATAATTTTAATCCAAAACTTATGTTATATAAAAGTTAATTTGTCACGTGAAAATACTTTGTATGTGATTTCTATCTGAAAAATTTGCACTGCTTTATACTGATAAATTTCTAAAGGACTGTAAACTGTTACTGCCTGTTCTAAAAATATTTTAACTGACTTCTGAAGCTGAAAAGGGTTTTCAATTAAGAAAAATATTTCTGATACTGTTACTGTTATTTAGGACCCGAGACTGATATACAATCAGATTAGGTTCTCCGGCATGCCTTAGAATCTTATGGTGGTAATCGAGGATACCTCTATCCATGGAGTTATATGTGGACCACCCTTCCTCAGAGCGTTAACCTATAGGGTAGTTTACTGTTATCGGCCGGCATACTATACTGAATCTCACGAGAAGGGATGTCCCATGAGATGGGACGACTGTTTCTGGCATTAAATTGTGTGGAACGAATACAATTTATCCTTGATTATTTGCCCCCTCCACTAGTAGGGTCTACTGATTGGGTCCCTTACTGTTAGAAAAGGAATTCTCTTTTATAAGTTATAGAGTTAAGACTGATTTCTGTTTTCTGAAACCTGTTTTACCGATTTATTATTAACGAAGTATGACTACACTTATTTCTGATTTTCGAAACTTGATTGCTTTTGTTTCCTGACAGTTCTGTATACTTCTACCTTATATTTATGCTATAGTTTCGGTAAATCACTGCTTTATAGTATTTATATTTTTACGTGCAATTGTATTCGTTTTACTGTGTTCTGTTATGTATAGATATTTTACTGCATGCTTGCACGTAACTTGTTGGGCCTCGACTCACTGTTTTGCTTTTTTTCCCTCCAGATGAGACTGTAGAGCTAGTACTTGATGAGAAAGAGTGACTTAAAGCTTAATCTGAAGACTTCTGAGGATCTGAAGTATTTTGGAGTTGCCAAAGAGAAATAGTTGGATGTAAAGACCCAATTTTGACATATGGCTTTGTACATGAATTTTATATCTATGGATATATATGTATATATGGGTTTGCTATATAGGTTTTGTATAGGTTTATCTTTCTACTTAGCCCAAATTCTAAAATGATAGAATTAACTTAGGAAAAAAATCCATTCTGTCACAATATCCTTAGCCGGCACCACTGGGAGTCAAGTGTGCCAGTATATGCCAGATAAGCTTTACACCCACTTTCATCAAGTGTTTGGCATGCAAAGTAGAAATTTACATAGGCACGTCCTTCTTTTTAATGCCTTGAAAGAAAAAGGGTTCCCTCCCAGGGAGATCAAAATAAACCATTTTTAGAAAATAATCAATACTGACATGATATTTAGCTAGCCAGTCCATCCCCAAAATGACATCAAAATACCCATGTTTAACAATATCAAATCCATAATCAGGCATTCCCCGTTCACCTCAATCACACATCTAGGATACACAACATCTGTAGTTATACGAGATTCTATGAGAGCTGATATCGCTAACATATAATCCAAAACACATGGAGCAGTCATGATGCAACATGCAAATTGAGGAGAAATAAATGAATGAGTAGACCTTGAATCAAATAATATAGATACAAGAACTCCACAAATAGAAAGGATACCTTTCACAACGTTCGGTAATGCCTCCGGATCCTTAACAGTCACTGCAAAAGCCTTAGCCGCGAGGTAGGTTTCTTTCCTTCTAGCATCAGAGGTAATGGATAGTTTTTTATTACGTGGCCCTACTGCCCACATCTAAAGCATGCTCTTGAAGCCCTGTAACATGCTTGTCTCAGACGTTTTCTCTCACAGATAGCACAATCAGCAGCTGATACCCTAAAATCAGTCTCTGACTGTGCTTGCATAATACTCTTCCCTTTATCAACTGTCCTTACTTTTTTGGACGGTCCGGAAGATTCCATATTTGACTCGGCACTAAAACCTGTCCGACTAGCCATCCTCTTTGCTTAAAATCTCTCCGTCTCCACTTCCTTTTCATAATTACTGCTCTATCCAGGATCTCAATATAAGTCTATAGCTTCAAAATCGACAATGGCTCCCTAATATCGTCCTGTAACCATTGCTGAAACTTCTTTGCTTTTCTTACCTCGTCCTCCATATAGAAAGGTGCGAATCGGGACAACTCAGTGAATTTCGCATCATACTCTGTCACCATCATATTTCCCTATCTTAATCTCATGAACTCTTACTTTTTCTGATCTTGGAGACTAGATGGAAAATATTTTTTCATAAATGCATCATCGAATATCTCCCAGGTAATCTTATCATCAGGCACTCCTAACGCCCTCTTCCTCATACTCCACCAACTATCAGTTTCGTATTTTAACTTATATACATCAAAAGTAACCTTTTCCTGATTAGTACACCGAATCACAGCAAAAATCTTCTTCATCCTTTTAAGCCACACATCCGCCTCTGTTGGATCCGGCTTTCCTAAAAAGCTTGGTGCTCGCTCCACTGTGAATCGATCAATGTGGTCGGAGCTAAAATTGCTGGAGCTAGCTCTGGTGCTGGAACTGGAGCCATAAAATGATGCTCCACCGACTCGACCACATTAGTCATTCTCTCCAATAAGTCCACATAAGCTGCCTCACGATCGTGGGGAGTCCTAGCACCACCATGATTGCCTCTCCTACCTCTCCTACTAGCCATCTTATATCCTATAACCGAAAAGAAATATAATATTAAATCCTCAAGAAATCAATTTAAGGGAAAAAGATCATCAACAGCCTAATAAAACCCAAATCCAGCCTAGGGATCAATTTTCTAAACATCCGCATCAATTTAACTACCCTGACCTATCCTACAGAAACTGAAGCCTATCCTTTCGCTTTTCGATCAATCAATCCTAAGGTATCTCATTTCTCTGGTACTAACTGTGACGGAAT
>JAODPA010141724.1:0-15785 GCA_025585075.1 Nepenthes mirabilis | reverse complement strand
CGTCGAATTTTTTAATCCGACGGCTGATAAATGAAGAAGGAGCGCCCTCTCCGTAGGAAAAAAGGATGACCCCCGGGTCCCTCGTTCCCGCCCTGGGTGTCAATCAGCATGGCTAACCAGCCCGACTGCCCAACTAGCTGGAGCAAAGCCCAAGGCAGTGAAACTGGCCAGCAGAAGAGATAAAGAGAGAGGAGACGTACTCAATCCAAATCTACTAGGAAGAGATGGAAAGGGTCTCGGCTCTATGATTGATACAGATAAATTAGTCGAAATTATCTTATCCATGGGCTTTCATATTCTCCGAATTTCACCCTTTTCTTCCTCTTCCACAGTTGTTCTTGTCAATGCACAAGCAAAACGTGTCTCTACCACCGCTTATTTCACCCACCGATGAAATCTCAACCCACTTGTGTAAAGAAGCTTCAATCGAGGTCTTCCTCATCAAAATCGAACGGTTGCGCCTTTTCCTTGACTGGGTTTGGTGGGTTTCTTCAGCAGATTAGGAGAAAATTGAGCGGCAGCGGCGGCGTTGTTGCCAAGGCAGCACCTGGTTCTGTTCAGAAATCAGAGGAAGAGTGGCGTGCCATTCTCTCTCCTGAGCAGTTTCGGGTTTTAAGGCTGAAAGAAACTGCGTATGATCTGTTATAATACTTTTTACCGTTTTCATTTGTTTAATTTGCTTAGTATGTGTATGATGTTGATTCAAGTGATTGTTTTTATGGCTTCATCGTTTGATTATTGTTTGAATTATCATCAATTAAAGATTAAGAAGGAAGATGTGGCAAAGATGGCTTTTCGAACAAGGTATGGGCATTACGAGTTTTTAGTTATGCCTTTGGGGTTGACTAATGCCCCTGCAACTTTTATAAACTTGATAAACCAGGTGTTTCAACCCAATTTCGACAAATTTTATGGTGGTATTCATTGATGATATTTTAATATACTCGAGGAGTTGCAAAGAGCACGAAATGCATTTGAGGGTAGCTCTCCAGACACTTCAGGAGAGGAGCTTGTTTGCCAAGTTAAAGAAATGCGAGTTTTGGTTTAAAGAAGTTATATGTTTTGGTCACATTATCTCAAAAAGAGTTATTTCGATCGATCCCAAGAAAGTGAAACTATAATTGTGATGTACCGATTCCCAAAAATCGTATTGTGGGTAATTAAGTTAATATGATCAAGATTGGACTTAATTCATGTGAAAAACATTAAGTTTTGGGACCGTGGGACGATTCAACGGAGTAGGACCACCGGGCGCTCGGGGCGGGTGCTAGATCTAGGCGCGCAACACCTGTTCCGCGCCGGGCTAGCACTCGAGATTTAAGAACCCTGAGGGTTCTGTTTTGTCATTTTTCAGGGCCTCCACGGGAAAGAAGAGAGAAAGAGGGAGGGAGAAGAGAGAGAATGGAGGAATCGTGGTCCTGGGATTCAAATCCGGCTTGGAGCCAGTTAGAAAAGTGATAGATCTGGTCAAGACAAGTACACTCATACTCTCCTCTTTTGTTTTCTTGCACTTTTATTCCGTTTTCTTCGAGTATTCTCATTCCAATACCCGAATAAGTTTATATTTTGTATTGCCCATGACCTAAGTATGAAAATATTTCGATTTCATGTCCGATTTGTGAGATTTGTGCGTTTTTTCACACCCGGAAACCCTAACCATGTCCGGACCAATTTCACTCATTATTTTGGATTTTATGTATGATTTGACCTTAGATAATGGAAATTCATGACTTGAGCATGCACATATGTGAACTTCATACCCGATTTTGTAGTTTTGATCGGTTTTCGAACACGAAACCTTAACCTCACACCCCGGATGATTTTACTAATTAAATTATGATTTATGTATAAATTGGCTTTAGAATATTGTTACCCGTACCTTGAATATGTTAATTTATCAATTGGGTGTTCGAATTGAAAGTTTTGAACGGTTTTATGCTCACTGGAACCCTAACCAACGTCTCCTTTGGGTTTTACCCGAATTAATTGTAAATTATGTATGATTGGGTTTTGAAAATTCGTGACCCTAGTTTTATGGACGGGGGCACCCCGTATATTTTGTATTTATGTCCACAGATTTATATATGTAAATTCTATGTATTCCGGAATGTTATCGGATGCAAATAGGGATGTTTAACTGTATTTACGTTAAATATGTCATTTTGTATATGCACTGAAAATTATGATGCATGCAATTATGAAAGAATTTGTCATCCAGAAGCTCTGAAGATATGTTTGGCTTATTTTGGTAAGAACTTCCTACATGTTCCAAGCTTTATAATGATTTATACACGTATCATGAATATATTAATTCGAAATGTTCCGAAAATCATGTCATGAACCGTTTATGAAAGAATTGTCGATCAGAAACTTTAAGAATTCTATTTGGCATAATATGAAAAGGATTTCCTAAATTCTTTTAAGCTCCAAAAGAAAATCATGCATGATATTAAGAACATGTGAGGGCTTAAACTCACGAGAAATACGAAAATATGAATTTGAATAAGCTTTATGGAAAAAGAACCAAGAAGGGATATTCTGTACTTAAGTGATGGACTTATGAACCGTTCTTCGAAACGACAAACTAATTGAACTGTTTTTCGGAACGACGAACTGATTGAACTAATGAACCGTTCTCTGGAACGAAGAATTGATGGACTAATTGAACCGTTCTCCAATAGAGTGGGAACGAAGAACTTTGTGCTTAAGAGCAGGATTCCCTAAACAAATAAGAACTAAGAACTTGAACCGATGATCGTTCAATAGATAGTATGTTTTGGCATGCCATAGATATTATAGTGAAAACTCAAGAATTATCTTGGTCATATTTTATAACGGGTAATATTTCTTGGCATGTCTTAATATATTATAGTAGAAGGTTGTTGTCTGATTTGATGCCGCTTGTAGCTATTGGCCCCGTCTATAGGTTTGTATGTAAACAGACCGCCTCTGGGTCTTGAATAGCAGGAGTTGGTTTTTTATTGTGTAGAAACAAATATAATCCGGGTTACAACCGACCGCTTATTTGGTTAGTAACGCTTACTGGCCCTTGGTCCCTAAACGAAATGAGTTTTCAGCATGATTTGATGACTAAAAAAAGATAAAGGAAATGAACTAACGAAATTTAGAACGAACCAAGAAATCATTCTTTTTTGAATCATTATTTATAGTCTCATATGCATATTTGTCCTTCATATATGCATTATTATGTTTTTGAATATGGAATTATACATGTCCTTTGATAAATATATGTGCCTTGTTGAGCTTTTGGCTCATCCTTGCTATTTTTCTCCCTCCAGATGAGTATGAGTTGCACCCGATGAGGCGGTGTAAAAGATTTGAGTTGGCTAGACTCGAAGACAATGAAGATAACCTTATAGACTTAGTTATGTGGTCTTATGTTTTCTGATGGATTTATTTTGTATTTCTGATGGATTTTATATATGAATGTATGCATATGATGATGATGATGATGTAGAGATAGTTTAAGTTTCGTTGTTTTGATGAATGTATATGCTTCCGCAAGTTATTATGGTTAGTTTGGATACCTGGTGGCATCTATTCTGAACCAACGTCGTACCGGAGTTATAACGTTGGTGTCACGTGTGATTGTGTGGCTTTTGGATCCTGTGTTTGTGAGATTTTGTGGACTATGTATGTTATATTGGATAATTACAGGTCTTGTATTTGGCGGACGTCCGTATTACAGTAGGAACTCTATCGACTTTTCGGTTGAAAGTACGGTACATCATAGTAACTAATTGGAGCTGGTCGACTACGGTGATGAAAGTTAGAAGCTTTTTGGAAATGGCGGGTTATTACAGAAAATTTATGGAGAATTTTTCCAGAATTACTATTCTACTAACCTGATCAATACAAAAGGAAGTCAAATTCAATTGGATAGAGGGTTGTGAAAGGAGTTTCTAGGAATTAAAAGACTGTTTGACAATAGCCCTGATTTTGACGATTTTCGAAGGATTCGGAGGACTCATGGTCTATTGTGATGTATTTAAGACTAGACCAGAGTATGTCCTAATGCATCATGGAAAAGTGATTGCGTATGGATCGAGACAATTGAAGACACACGAAAGAAATTATTCGACTCGTGATTTAGAATTGGCGACAGTGATCTCTGCGTTGAAAATTTGGAAGCATCATCTTTACGGAGAGAAATTTTTGATGTATTCCGACCACAAAAGTTTTAAGTATCTATTTTTTCAAAAGGAATTGAACATGAGATAGGGAAGATGGATGGACTTTTTGAAGAACTATGATTGTGAAATTTAGTACCAACCGGGAAAGGCCAATGTTATAGCGGATGTCTTGAGTTGTCGAATAACAAAGTTAATGGCCTATTTAAGGATTAAGGAAATGGAAATTTTGGATTATATGAAGCAATGTGATATTAAAAGGCATTCTCAAAGTACGTGAATGATATTATTTTATTTTCAAGTATAACCAAAAATTTTAAAAAGAATTAAGGGAGTTCGAATGGATGATCCATTCTTGGTGGATATCGTCGGTGATTTGAATAAGGAATTAAGAGTCTATTTTAGCATACGGGCTGATGGAATTTTGAAGTTTTGGGAATGAATGTGTGCCGGATATTGGATAATTGAACGAAAAAAAATCATGAATGAGGCTCATCGATTAAAGTATACTATCCACCTTGGGATTAATAAAATGTATCGGGATTTGAAGAAATAACGGCACATTTTGGTGGCGGAATATGAAAAGAGAAATAGCGGCCTATGTGGGAAGATGTTTGATGTGTCAAAATTAAAGGTCGTGTACAAGAAGCCACTTGATCTACTACAACCTATGCCAACTTCCAGTTGGAAATAGGAGGACATAACGATGGATTTTATAATTGGTTTGTCAAGGACGTCAGGGAATCGTGGTGCGGTTTGGGTGATTGTAGATTAGCTCACTAAGTCGGCTCACTTCATAGCCATTCGAATGACGTTTTCTAAAGATCGGTTGGCAAGACTATACATTAACGAGGTGGTTAGACTGCATGGAGTACCAACCTCAATTGTATTCGATCGAGACCCAAGGTTTGTCTCAAAATTTTGAGAAAATTTATATCAAGAGTTGGGGACCAATATGAAATTTAGCAGAGCATATCATTCTCAAATGGATGGACATCGGAACAAATGATTCAAATTATGGATGACCTGTTGAGAGTTTTGATTTTGAAAATGAAAGGAAATTGGGACGACTCTCTATCATTGGCCGAATTTGCGTATAATAATAGCTACTAAGCAAGTGTCGGTATGGCTCCATTTGAGGCCTTGGATAGAAGGAAGCGTCATTCTCTAATTCATTGGAAGGAGATCGGAGATAGAAGACTTTTGGGATCGAAAGTTATTTAAGAGACGTTTGAGAAGATTCGTTTGATCCATGAATGGTTGAAAGTTGCTCAAAGTCGGCAGAGGAGTTATGCTAATCGAAGAAGATCGGAGCTGAGTTTTGATGTTGGAGACCATATATTTTTAAAGATATCTCAATCGAAGGAAATTTCTAGATTTGGGATTAAAGGAAAATTAAAATCAAGTTTTGTTAGACCATTCGAAATTGTAGTGAAAATCGATGAAGTAGTTTACAGATTGGCTTTACCTCCGAATTTGGGGGATGTCCATAATATGTTCCATGTGTTAATGCTTTGGAAATATATCCATGACCTATCGCATATTATTGAATATGAACCGTTGAGGATAAATGAAAATTTGACGTACATTGAGGAACCGATTCAGATTTTGAGAAGAAGAGATCAAGTGCTTTGGATGAAGGTAATTCTGTTGGTCAAGGTCTTGTAGAGAAACCATTCGTGTGAAAAAGCGACTTGAGAAAGAGAAGATAAGATCTGGGAGAAATATTCGTATTTGTTTCTTTGATAAGATACGTTAAGTCTTAATGACGCAATTTTTATAATAAGAGAAATGTAAAGAATGAGTTTGAATTTTATTTTAATTATGATTAGTTAAGTTGAGATAATTAAAGTTGAAGTTGAAGATCAAAGAAAATTGGGTCAAAGTCAATTTTGGATTGGGTTACTGTGAGTTGATGGATGTTTAACCGACACCCGACGCGCGCACATGCGTGAGATGGGCAAAGAGGCTGCGCCTGATGAACGCTTGACCGGAGCGTAAATGCAATTTTCAAATTACTCGTGCTCGATGCATACCCGAGGGATGCTCAAGTGCGCCTTTCAGTGTGCTCAGCGCTCGATGCACACCCGAGTAGTGCTTGTGCACCACTCTATTTGGTCGTGGCGCCTGACGCATGTTCGACATGCATTCGTTTGCCAAGTCTGCTATGTAAGTCGTGTTGAATTGATTTTCGGTCATTTTTTGCTAGATTTTGTGACAGGAGAGAGGAGAAGAAAGAGAAAGAAAGAGAAGTTAGAAAAGGCAAATTAAAGTGATCTCAAATAAGATTTTGGTAATTTGAAGTTAAGGCAAATGCATCCAAAGCTCCTTTTCCGTTGTTAACCACTTCTTAGAGCATTTGTTATTCCAAATACTCGTGCATGACATATTTTCGTAATTAGATCGTTTGTGTTTCACATGATGTAATATTCTTCTCAACTTTCTGTAATATTATATAGAATTCATATCTAAACCCATGTACATTATATTATTTAGTTGATTTCTGTAATTTTCTTTCATACATGTGCTGAAATCTTGATTAAATGATGCATGATTTAAATTCCTATAAAATGTCCTACATGTTTAAAAGTATTACTGCATGTTTAAATTTATCTTATATGTTCCAAAAATTTCTTAAATTTCTTCTTCATGTATACAATGTAAGAAAAAGGTTGCTAAATGTTTCTACAATTTGTTTAAAACAGCTCATATGTTATAAATTCTAGAATGTGGCTTATATGTTCTTTAAAATTTGTATATTTAAGTTCCTACACTAATTTTATACAATGCATGGTAAGAAATCGAAGAAATTTGAAAGAAAACTCTATAATTTGTTAAAAAATTAATAATTTTTTCTCCAAAATGAAAAAAATACAAGGATTGTATGAAATTGAGTAGAGCTTTCATTTGTTTATATATCAGACCATTGTAAAAGAATTAGCGGGTGATATATTATGACATGCCTTAGTATATTACAGTAGTGATCGAGGTTCGAACATATCATCTGCAGATGAAAGTGGTGCTTGGCCCCATTTACAGGTTGCTATGGGTCTTGAATATTAGTGTAAGACCTTCGGTTGTGTGGAAACAAATATAATTCGGGTTTCGATTATTCGCTCATTAGTCGGTAAGGTCTTACTGGTCCTTGGTCCATAAGAGAATAATGTTTGAACAAAATTGGTATAGCATGTTTGAATTAAGGAATTGAAAAGAAAAATTTAAAAGCTGTGCATATTTGACATGAAAATTCACGGCATTGCATCTGAATTCGATTTATTGTTCCTTTCGGTATGATTTAACGAAAATGGTATATTTAATTATTAAATTTATATACCTTGTTGAGCTTTCAGCCCACTCTTATTTTTAGTTTTTGCTAGCCACCTCTAGAGTAGCGGCCTGGATCATTTGATGGTAAGGATCATGAAGGAAGAATTGTTCGAAGAGACTAGGATTAAAATTATGGAATATTTGTTGTTGTACTTTAGTTTTTGAACAGTAGCTTATTATGTTTTCGTTATTTCGGACAAAAGTTTGTAATCAATAAAGTAGTTGTTGGTTTGTCTAGTAGCAGTCGTTGCAGATGTAATTTACTCTAATTTTGTTTAAGATATATCTCCTTACATAAAATTCAGTATCTCGGTATAGTTGGTGTTTTGGTGTCACTTATAGGTGTGACATATTTTGGGTCCTATGATTTGGTTGGTTATTATATATATTTTTGGATCGGTTGAGATAATTGACTAACACTTCACATCCATCGTTATTTGTGTGATAATTATTGTTAATGGGATAATTACACTAATTATTATTCGGGTTTGGTACGGGGATGTGACGCATTTCACCGCAGACCAATGCTCTTTTCTGAGATTTGAAAGAAATTGGTTAACTATTCCAATCGCATGAGCAATATTCGGGCTTATGCACACCATTGCATATATCAAACTGCGCACAACCAAAGAATGAGAGATGCTTCTTATGCTTGCCTTTTCATTATCCGTAGAGGGGGATTGCCGGTTGCTTAATTTGAAATGATTAGCCAACGAGGTAGTTACCGGGTTGGACTTCTCCATATTAAAACATTGAAACACCCTCTCAATGTTCTTTCTTGGGATATTCATAATGTCTTCGCTTTGGTCGCAAAATATTCTTATGCTAAAAATTTGCTTCACCGGCCCCAAATCTTTCATAGTGAAAGATTTTCCAAGTTGTTGCTTCAAATCAGTGATCCAAGTGGCATTTCATCCAATAATAAGGATATTATCAATATAGAATAGAAGAATAACGAAGTTGTTTTTTGAAAATCTTTGAACAAAGGCACAATTGTCCGAAATAGTCTTTCGGTAGTCTTGATTCACCATAACAAACTCGAACTTCTTGTACCACCGTCTCAATGCTTACTTTAGCTCGTAGAGGCTTTTCTTTAGACAGCATACTAAACACTCCTTCCCCTCAACTCGGAATCCCCCTGACTACTCCATATAGATCTCTTCCTCATGGTCACCGTAAAGAAAAGTCATTTGCACATTTAGTTGTTCAATTTCTAGATAAAAGATCGCAACCAATTCAAGAACTACCCTGATTTAAGACATTTTTATAATAGGAGCAAAAATTTTCTCAAAATTGATACCCTTTAACTGATTGAACCCCTTCACGATCAACCTCGTTTTGTACCTTGGTTGTGAGCTATTCTCATCAGTTTTTAAACGGAAAACTCACTTGTTCTTCAAAACTTGTTTGCCTTTAGGCAACTTGATTAGCTCGAATGTGTGGTTTTCCTGCAACGAATTCATTTCTTCTTGCATAATCTTCATCCACTCCAATTTATACTCATCCTTCATTGCTTCATTAAAGCTTTCGGGTTCTCCGCCATTGTTAAGCAATACATACTTATTGGCCGATAGGCGAGAGTAGGGCCTTCGATTTCTTGTGGATCGTCAGAGGGGATGGTCTCGGCGAGTCCAGAATCATAATAAGGGACAATGTCATCCAAATTTGCATCGTCCACTCCATCAAGTATAGGAATCCTACGAATTTCTTCCCCTTTGGCGTCATCTCGATCGCCGTCTTCATCATAATTCATCTCCAGTGTCGAGGATTTAGGATTTATATTGAGCAGCTAGTCAATGTCATTGCTGGAAATGACTTTCTCCATTTTGTCGATATTTTCAATAGTCTTGTCCTCAAGAGACACCACATCCCTCGACTGGACAAGTTTCTTCTCTATCAGATCATTAAACCGATAGCCCAACTCATCTTTTTTGTAACCGAAAAAGATGCACTATCTCGTCTTCGATTCCAGCTTGGACATCTCATTATTTGGGATATGGACAAAATACTTGCACCCAAATACATGTAGATGCTCATAGGAAACCTCCTTTCCAGACCACACCTTTTCCGGTACTACTCCACTAAGCGGGCTGCTTTGTGATAGGTTAATTACGTGAGTCACGGCATTCAAGGCTTCCCCCCAAAATGAACCGGGGAGCTTTGCGTCCGAGAGTATGCAACGAACTCTCTTGGTTAATGTCCTGTTCATCCTTTCAGCCACACCATTTAATTGCAGTGTTTTCTGTGAAGTTTTTTGGTATCAAATTCCGTAGGCCCGACAATGTGCATCAAATGCTTCAATATAGTCCCCTCCTTTATCACTCCGGATGCACTTCAGCTTCTTCCTCGTTTTTCTCTCCACTAGGCATGAAATTATTCGAAGATGTTAAGGGCTTGATCCTTCAACTTTAGCGGATATATCTACAATTTTCTCTAACAATTATCAATAAAGGTGATGAAGTAAAATGCTCGTCGGAGTTTTTTTACTTTAAGAGGGTCACATATGTCAGTGCGGACCAATTTAAGAAGATTCGTCTTCATCGTTGACGACTTTCCATGGAATGAAACCCTCCATCGCTTCCCCGCCATACAATGAGAATGGGTCTTCAATTTTGCTTCTTTCACCCCCCAAGGGAGTTCTTCTTGGCTAAATAATTCAGCCTTTTCTCACTCACGTGGCTTAGATGTTGATGCCACAAGTCTGACGGCTCCTCGCTTCTATCACGTGTACATCTCCGACTAAAATTGAAGTTTGCAATACATATAAGTTAGAAACCTTCTTTCCCCGGGTAACAGCTGAGGATCCTTTTGTTAGCTTCCATACCCCTTTATAGAATGTATTTCAGAACCCTTTGTCGTTAAACTTGTTTGCTGAAATGATATTCAACCGAATATTTGGGACGTGCTGTACATCCCTTAATAGTAGCTTGGTTCCGTTGTTGGTAATTAGGCACACATCACCACAGTCGATAATCCGGGACATACTTCGTTTCCCATCTTCAACACTTCAAAATCACTGTGACTGTAAAATGTTATGAATTCCCTTCTTGACGTGACATGGATTGAAGCGCTACTGTCCACCACCCAATTTGTTTCATGGTCCGCCAAATTGATCACTTCCTCTTCTCTACAAACTAACAACAGATCAGGTTTGGTAACAATTAAAACTCTCTTCTCATCTCGGGACTTCTCAACTTTCTCGTTTCCATCAGCATTATCACACTTTTATTTATAAGAATACTTCTTGATGTGTCCCTTTTTCCCGCTATGGTGGCATTCGAGGTTTTAATATCTCGACTGTGACTTATTTCGGCTCTTTTCATCAAATTTCGAGCTACGCTCTTTATTTCTTTCCCGTGTTTCAGTGACCAGCACTTTAGAGTGCGAGGAAGAAGAACGTTGTGAGCATTGTCTTATTTCCTCATTTAGCATGGCTTCTTTTTCTATTTCCAAAGTCATCATCCATTTTGGAGTGGTGTTAGTGATAGTAATCCGTATCACCTCCTATGAATCCGGTAAGATAGCCAACAACTACAAGCTTAGCAACTCGTCATTAAACTTGATGCCTATGCCACTCAATTGGTCAACACATCCCTGGAACTCATTCAAGTGGTCGGCTATGGACGTACCCTCTTTGTATCTTACTTGCATCAATTACATCAAGTGATACAATTTGTTGTTATTGGTCTTTGAGATATAAAGCGTTTCGAATTTCTCCCACAATGTTTTCGCATGTATTTCATTACGAATGTGATTATATATATTATCGTCAACAAATTATCGAATGCAGTTATAAATTTGTTTATATTCAAAAGCTCATTTCTCCTCGGGCATTTGAGTAACAAACACGGGAAGATGCATTGTTTTAACAAACAATAAATCCTTTGTCTTGCTTCTCTATATATTATAATTTGAGCCATACAAGTAAATTATTTTGTTTCCATCCTCAATTTATTCAAACAAGCTTCAACGCGCGATAACAACAATCGCGTCTCTAATATCACTTGGTGGATTTTAAACCCCTTGTTTGAACCGAGTTGAAATAATTGATAATGCACAACAAACCAATAACAATTACAAATAATGAAGAATACAAGATTTTAAGTGAAAAATTCCTTTTTAAATAAAGGAAAAAATCACGAAACTATATATCTAAAATTTTCACTATATGATATGTTCGGTTACACAAATCCCAACAAATAGAAGAGTACAAATCCTTATAATAAGTGAATTGGAGTAATAAAGAGTACAATACAAAAGAAAAGAAATGCAACTGATAAAATATATTTCTTGACTTTCAGAATAATATACCTAATGTTGTTGGAGAAAGAAATTTGATTTAAAACTTAATCGGACGAGCTAATCTTCCTCTTTTCTCTTTTTCTCATCTTTTCTCATTGTGCTGGCACTCCAATATCAGAAAAATTGCAATATGTGACCTCAAAAATCGCGTTAGGGCTTTTATATCAATAGCAACGCTCGAGCGCTTGTTAGGTGCGCATTGCACGCAAGCCCATTGTGTAATCGGCACCTGAGCGCCCCTCGGGCGCACATCAGGGACTAAGTAATTTGGACAAATCTTTCTTGTGCGCCCCTCGGGCACTTCTCTGGCAACCCCAATATGCCAATGCGTGCATGTGCACCTCTCAAGTGCCCCCAAGCGCCCTTGATATAAAATCGACACACGTGTGAATTAGGTGCCTATCGCTCGCCACTCAACAACTTTCTCCTAATCAGTTTAACGCACATGCGTCATCGTACATTTCATCAAACAATACATCAAAATGGATATTGATTGAAGTTAAGTGGTTATTAATTCTATCTCAAGCTTCGAATCAAATCGAATTTCACAATTCAAGGTCCTATTTTCTCGCAATAAATTTTTGGGGTTCTTGTGTTCTAAAGCAAGCATAATATTTCCAATTTGGTATCTGCCCTTGGAAAGAAAGAATAAGAAAAGATGAGAGAGATCATTATGTGTCCATAGTTATGGTGGCAATAAAAAATGATATTTGATAATTACACAAATTTTAGAGCAACATTAGGAATTTATCTATTTGCATTAAGGGTGATAATATTAGTCATGGCATTAGTTTATGGCACGGACACCACAAGAAATAAGAGGATTTGGGTTTGTATTAAATGAGCCGTGTTATTAATGGGTTGACACGTTTCTAACATAATAATCATGTTGTGTTTCACGTTGACACGTTAATCTAAATATAACATGATATGATATGACTAATAAATAAGTCAAGTTAATCTGATTATAAACTAAAACAGTTAAAACCAATTTGTCCATTCAAATTTTATGATTTTTTTTAAATGATTAATATATCTTGCCGTGTTATATTATGTGTCAACATTATAAATGTTTCTTATTGTATTAAAATATACTATCATGTAATTGGTTATATATTATAAGCGTGTCTTATCGTACTGTATTAATGTGTTTAATATATCTTGTTGGTATACGAATACAACATGTTTATTAAACAAGTTATGCATGTCATATTGTGTCATTCATTTAGTCGGTCGTGTTCGTGTTTGGTTTATTGAAAAAATTAGTTATTCCACCTGATGAAGTATTGGTCCAATCTTTCTTAAATACTCGTATTTGATTTAGTCTTCTAAAGCTCTGTGCACTTGAATCAAGTACGTATAAATAATTGATAATTGAACCTCATATGCATATGATATTTGGAAATAGTCTACCATCCATTAGAGGAGCACTCTTTTTTTGGCAGACACAAGCACAAAAGCAAGCTCCTAGACTAATCACATGTTTGCAAGGTGAGCAGGAAACGATACTTCAGTTAAATAAAGGCAGCCAATGCACAACTTTTTTGCTTTTAAGGTCATAATTGCTGGCCGTTGGTGTTTGGCAATTGGTGATACCGCTGCAACCAACCACGTTTGCCAGTTGATGACCACCTAAAAATGTCACATTTGCTAGTTGTTAGCTGATCTGAATATCACCACTGTCAATGACTAATCATTGGTGACCGGAAAATATCATCACCTACTGAGCATATCACCACTGTCAATGATCGGAAATATCATATATTGTTGATCAGTTTATCTGGTATTCCAAATCTTCTTATACACAGCCAATGTCCGAAAATAATTTGTGGGGAATTATTTTCTATAAAAAACATTTTTCAGGAAGTCATTTTCTGTAGAAACATTTTCCTGCAAATAAAGAGATCATCGGTAGTACATTGTACATGCAATTATCATGTTCATGATTTATTATAGGAGGAGCTGAAGAAAGTCAATTTGCTTCAATTTCTGTTTAGTTTAATGAGATTTCAGGGTTGTAAAATCAATCATGTGGAAAGGATCAATTGCTTCCCATCTTGACAAGATATATCTATCGCAGCTATCCCGGAACCGGAGAGTATGACAAATTTTTCGAACCAGGGATTTATTACTGCGCCGGATGTGGAACTCCCCTATATAAATCGACTGCCAAATTCAACTCTGGCTGCGGCTGGCCAGCTTTTTATGAAGGTCTCCCGGGAGCCATCAATCGCACGGTGAGTGCCTTATTGTTACATTTTGAGCTAGAGATGACCCAAAAAACACTCAAACCTGGTATGTCCTGTTCGAATCGATCAAGTTTTACCTGCTTTGTCCATGTTGGTGTAATATTTGAAATTCATAATTGGGTCTAGGTGTACTGTGCTCCAACCCAAATATCATATAATATGCACATATAAAATTTAGCAATGCATACTATAAAATAGATAAATATTAACTTAATCATAATATAAATTAAACCTTTATGTTTTATTTTGTTTGGGTTATGTAGATTATAGTTTTGGAGTAACACATGTATAATGAGTTGTTTGGCATTTGTAGAGCTGTGAAAAGTTCTGTTGCTTTAGGAGTTTAAGATTCAGAATATTTTTGTTCTAGTTATATTGTCAAATATACCGTTAAGGTTTTTTATGAGCTACAATGTGTTTGAATTATAAATGTGAAAATTTATTGGTAAATTGTATTGGTAACTTAATTGGCTAAATATTATACTGATATTATCAATTTTTTTAAATTTTTTTACTTTTTTGGGTGTAACCTAAAGTATCGGGTTATTCTGCAGCTCAAAGTATTCTGGGTTCGATTTGGGTTCACAGTATTGGGTTCGATTTGGGTTTGGCTGCCCCGACTTAAGGATAAATAAGTAACTATTTATTCTCTCTATGTTTTGGTCAAATATATGAATTGCAATTCCCTTAGAACGACTATTCATTCCCTTGGTTATGCTGATGCTATCATCATCTCATTTCAGCCTGACCCGGACGGAAGGAGGATCGAGATCACCTGCGCAGTCTGCGGTGGGCATCTTGGACATGTTTTCAAAGGCGAAGGGTTTTCGACACCCACAGATGAGCGGCATTGTGTCAACAGCATTTCGCTTAAGTTTGTTCCTGGGAGCTAACAGAACCCTTGGCTATGATGCCTCTACTACTGGTTGATTGTAAGCTCCGAGGAAGATTTTTCTTTTTTCTTTTTCTTTTTTTTAATAATTCAAAGGCCTTGAGGGGAAGAATTTGCACTGGTTTCTGTTTGTCTTGTCTTAGAAAATAACTATTAATGCTGTTTTTACTGCTGCAAGTGCTGCAAATCTGCCCTGATGTATGTTACCCAAGGACAGCTGATTGAACTATTGTCTGGTTTATCTTCAGAAGAGGACTATATGGAAGTATGTGAGAACAAATTAGCTTAAATAGTATTTTGTTTTTGTTTTTGTTTGGTTTATTAAAGCGTATTACTATGTAAATATAAAAAATTTTCCAAGAACCGAGCATGCTGGAAATGGATATGACGACATGATGAGATGCTATTTTTCTCAAAATTAGTTGATGGGGTTTGATAAAATTGGGGTCAGATCAGGATTGCCGATAAGTCATAATGTTTCGAGATGAAGATATTAGGATTTGGCATGCTATCTTTTCCGAGATTAGGTGATGGGTTCGAAAAAATTGATTTGGGGATAGGGTTTGGTAAAATTAGGATTGTATTTGGATTATCAGTGGATAGGAGTGTCCAAATGAGAAGTTATTTGGACGTCAAGCTTTTTCCAAAATTAGGTGATGGGGTCCAAAGTTGGCCGGAGTGCCCCAAGAGCTTGAGGTCCTGGGGATCACTGGAGAACTACAAGATTGAGTCCGGGAAGAGATGGGCATGACCCAACATAAATTGACCGTGTTTAGATCTGAGTATTGATAAAACTCGAATATTTATAATTGGGTTTGGGTTTATATAACCAAATTTATGCCTCGATCCAAATCTATTATAACA
>JAODPA010141713.1:0-15784 GCA_025585075.1 Nepenthes mirabilis | reverse complement strand
GTAAAATTTATATCATTGTTAACTCAAATGAACAAAACAAATGCAAATCAAGTTGGTTATGAACTGAATCAAAATTTTATAATTTATTAAATGCACAATTTGATATTTAATAAACTTATAAAGCAATATCAAAGTCATTTGAAGTGAAGGTCATTTAAAACGAATCCAAGAAAGATTTTAGTAAATTTGACGTCAAAATAAGTATATCATAAATATCTTTCCTTTGTTAATGATTTTTCTCTACTCCATTAACATTTATTATTTCAAATACTCATACATATCATAATTTTGAAACTAAACTATTTATACTCTATATGTATGGACTCTCATTTCCAATCTTTGTCAATTTCATAAAATTCATGTGCCAAATTCACATATATTGTATTGACAAACAAGTTCTCTGCATTTTCCTCTTATGCATGCACTGAAAACATGTTTAAATGATTTTTGCATGCCTTAAATGCATACATGATGTTCCTACATATTTAAAATCATTAACTATATGCTTTTCATGTCCTAAAATTTCATGAATTTTCCTTGCATGCTTATCCATTGTGAAGAGATGCTAAATTAGAGGAATTTTTCTAGTTTTTCTATAAATTCTTGATGTAAACAGTCCAAATATTTAAAAATTTCAGAATGTAACTTTTATATATTTTAAAAATTAAGTATGTTCAAATTTCTGTAGAAAGTTAAGGCATTACATTTCATGCATCTGAAATAAGTTGATAAAAAACTCAATAATTTGTGAAAAAATTAAAAATATTTTTTTCAAAATGAAAAAATACAAAAGACAATTTATATTTGTATAAAGTTTTCCCTACATTACATATCTGACCAATGTAAGAAAAATGGGGTAATATATTATGACATATTTTAGCATATTATGGTGATAATTAATATTCGAACATATCATCCACAGGATGAAAACGGTGTTCGACCCCATCTACTGTGTTATATATATAATGACCTACCTATGGGTCATGAATAATATAAAGCCTTTGGTTGTGGGAAAGCAAACAAAAGCCGAGCTTTAATTATTCACTCCTTTATCCATAAGGCAATAAGAATTAGCATGATTTGAGTATCATTTCATAGTGTATTTGTTAGAATAAGAAACAGAGTTATCAATTTGAAATTATACACAATTGTTACGGACATATTTTGATCTTGCATCTAAAATTTGATCATGTTCCTTCTCTCATAGTTTTGAGATAAATTATTAGTTTAATCATGTGAATTATATACCTTATTGAGCATTTGGCTCACTCTTACTTTTATTTTTTCTAACCCCCTTTAGATTGGTAGGCTCAGACACTTATAAGTAAAGGATACCATCAAAAAGATGATTCAAGAATGTAGACTTAGAATGTGGATATTTTGATATTGTGCTGCTATCTCAAACAGTAGCCTTAAGAGGTTTATTTTTATATCAATTGAATGATTTTGTAATTGACTTAGTTATTGCGACGTATTGTCAATGATTTAGTTGGACTTTAATTCTCTTTTTATTAGTTCAAATGAGTACCTCAATTTTATATAAACATAACTCCTTACGCACGTTTCGACGTCATGGTATGGTCAATATTCCAGCCACTTGATGATGTGGCATTTTAGATCCTGTAATGTGATTGTCGACAAACAATTTTCAAAGTCATGTCCAGTATGCAGACTTGTGGGATTTTGTGAAATATTTTTGTGTCGGTCTCATTTTTAGTCTTGAGATGTTATAAAGTAAGATATAAATTAAACTGATCAATTATGATAAAATAATCTCGTTAATCATTTGGGACGGGTAAAAGGATGTTACAAGAGAATAATTAGGTCTCCCAGATTAGTATTTCTTTTGCATGTAGGGTTGCCCATATATAGGCCTCCTATGCACTTTATTATCCAGCCGATGAATTAAAAGGATCCCAGTGAACTGGGTTTGTTGCTCATTCTGGCTGATTCACTGTCATTTTGTTATCAAAGCTGAAATGATCCCTTCTACCTCAGGATTGGTTGCTATAATTCATTCGGCTTCTTGTAGAATTGTAAAGTCCACATGGTCCTATTACAATCCACACTAATCGCACACCAAACAAGAATAGGCTGTGGTCTTCCATCACTTCATCTCAAACATCACCACGACATGCACCCACAAATGATAGCTGAAAGCCTATTCACAAAGCCTAAGACCACCCACCACCTAATCACCATCAACTAGCACAGTCACCCTGACCCACCCTGAGACCATGCAATATTTTTCTTGAACCTTCCCTTGCAGCTGCCAGTGAATGCCTTGACGGCTGCTCTACCCATGAAATTGTGAAGTCCTTTTGTTCCCTAGACCTAAAATTATATCCAGTCTCTGTCCTCATACTTTTAACACAGGTTAGTCCTAAAATTAAAAAATGAAAAAGAACCAGCCTTATCTTTTCCAACCCAGACCAGTTCTATGGAGATTTTAGGAAAAACCCAATTATCTTCTTAACTGGCTTGAACAGTTGTCTGACGAGAAGATGCTCTGCTACAGTAGTAAAGTTCACCTTAAAGATTAGAGTTCATCATTGTTTGGTGTTAGTAGGTCATTTAATTATATTCCCTAGGGAGGAGATTTGAGACTCCTATCTGATGGTTAGGGGAATTCATGATGCTTGATAAATTCAACCCACAATCCACTTGAAAGGCATAGACGAATTGGAAGCAGCTTCTGAAGAAGGTCATCAGAAGAATCTGATTTCAACAGGAAGACATTTCCACACATAATAAAGTTCCTGCACAACAAATTTTCTCCAACTGGCTACTACAACTTGAAGCCTAGATAGTTAAAGGAGTTTTCTCCTCTCTCTGTCAAAGAGTTTGAGCATATCTTTGATTGAGTTCCATATACCACTTTGTCCCCTCAATTTCCATGGTTGCTGCTTCCACTCTTTTTCCAACCAAAGGACTAGTTTTTTTAAGGGGAGAAAATTACGAGGTGCATAAAGTAATTATCATATTGGAAATCCTAGAGTTTTATCTTGAATTTTGGTATTTTATTTTAAGTTACATTGTTTTCAGATTTTTTATAACTCAAGTTTTGAAGATTTCAAGTCTACAATATTTAGAGCAACCACATTGTTAGAGTCTGTGTCCTTTTGTGTCTTGCCGTTTTGATGATGACTACAGATAACTTTAAAATAAATTTTGCATCGCTCACTATTTGATAAATTATTATCATTTTTCAAATTATTTTTGTCATCTTCTTGCAAATCATTTTGATCATCTAAATGAAATTAGCCTTGATGACTCAACATTATTGATCTTCATTGATTCGCATCATCAAATTGGTGGCTTAGCACAATATTTTGACAACTATTTCCTAATCATTTTGTTTGACAAGATATATCATTCAGATTTGTGAAAAAACATTCGAAAAACAAATGAAAATCTTCGATGAAAATGTCTCATATTCTTATTATGTGTTTCTTTGAATATCTGATTTATGCCTTTGATTTCAAAATTAACACAACACTGATACTAAATTGATCTTATTGATAAAAACCTCTGAGTTCTAATTTATTGAAGCCAAAATGTTCCAATGCATGTTCTAGAAATATCTTTCTTAAGGCAAGAATTTGGTTATTTAGATATGATATATTTCCTTTGCAATGGAAAATATTTACAATGTTTTGAAGAACTTGTTTGATAGCAAATATTCTTTACTAATATTGTTTCAAATTTAAACGTGTGCCTAACTTGTTTTATTGCCTTACTCTTTTGCTTTCCAATATTCATTTTTAAGACAAGGCATTTGACCTTTATTTAGAAGCCATTTAAACTTTTAAGGTCACTTAAGCCAAAATTGGCTATAGATATATAGTTTATTTATGCAATTTTTTTTATATTACTAATCTTCCAAAATGGAATGATGTGAAGATTTAATTTGTGAATAATGGAGCACATCATGGAAGATCTCAAATTCAAAATTTGGGGTTGCCTATGGACCACCCAGATTCTTGGCCCTCAAGGAAGATGTTATGATTTAATTGAAATTATTGTAATCTTCATTTTAAATATGTCAGTGGTCTCTAGAATGGTGTATGGCTTCAATTTGCTTCTGAGGACAACAATTCTAAACCATCATCTGTATGCTAAACAAAATTCTGACACGTAAAATCCCACAACCTATGCTGAAAATTTTCAGTTCAGCAATCTGTTCAAGAAGTATGCCCATCTGCCCGTTTTCAAATTCCTGCTTTTCAAACTGCCAAATCTATCCATTGCTTTAAAGAAATATGTCCAGAATATTCTTCCTTGCCTGCTGTACCGGTTCTCTCCTTATTCCAATTTGAATTTGAAGTATTCTTTGGAAAGTAAAGATTGCAACTTCTCTTTAAGGAAACTCGACATGACTCTCATCTATTTTGAATTTTGAATTCAAGTGGCATACTTTTCTATATAATGTAATTCATGATGGCTTTTCCTGTTCTAATTATTCTCAATTACCAGATTTGCCTTACTCTAGGAGGAAGAAAATACTTTTGACCATTGGGAGACTTACTCTTTAATCCTCATTCCTCTTCACCATTGAGAAAAAGCAGGAGGGAATCCTTGCACTTCATGCTCATTCTTTATAAGAAACCTCAAGAGAGACCTTAGAGCTTAAACTAATTACCCTCATCATGTACTTTTGAGAAGTTTGATTGTGCATACATTGCAAATCTAAGCCATATGTGTTTGTGGCAATTTGGTGAGTTTTGACACCGCAAAATTTATAAGGTTTGTGATATCTGGGGTTGAAAAAATTTTTATTCTTTACATTCCGTTGTAGTAAATAAGATGTATTAGTGGAATTGAAGCCTCAAGATTGTTTGGGAAACATTTGGAACCATCTTAAATCGTTGTGTTCCATTTCTCTCTCTCTGTTTTTCTGATTTGTGCTTATCTGCCTATTTTTCATATTCACTTTTCATCTGCCCATTCACGCAATAACTCAGAACTGACTTAACTTACTCATCACTAAAGCTGATTAATTAACTTGGCTTTACCGTTGTGCTTTTTATATTGATTGATTGCTTTGGTGATTTTTAATTTCCACAATATTGCCCTATTTACCCCTCTAGGGCACTTAATGGACATTATAAATACCACAAATCATTACGGTATCCGCCAATTTTTTGGCCCACTGAATTATCATTCTTACTTCTACTTGGTTCGACACAATGAGGCCCCTAAATCTTCCTCGGATAATAATAAGGTCAACGTTGCTATCATCGTATGTTTGGTCACCTCAAACAAAAATGTTCGAAGTACCCCAGAAAGGCTGCCACGTTGAAGTATTATCAAGGTAAGCAAATATCACCAATGGATGCCTTGAACCAAAACACGTGGAATGAGTACCTGAAGAACCCCATAATAATCACCATCAACACCGATGTATCCTGAGAAGATCAGCTTAGCTAGGCAGCCAATAAGACCGTGACCTTCTAGGGATAAGTAAACAACACAAACACATACAAAGTCCATATATGAAAACATTGGAATTGGTATTAATCACAGTCATATTGATATCGGACAATATATATCGATACAGAATATATCGGACGAAAAAAATTATAAAATTCATAAGATGATTAGATTGTATTGGCCAATATTTCAAATATCGACTGATATATCGACTGTGTCGACAATAATAACATATCACAATATTATCACGGCATTAGAAAATATCAATATTGAGAACCTTGAAACCGATATATGCCACCAGATGCATATTTTATCGGCCAGTATTTCCATCAATAGTAGAACCCTATAAAAAAGAGCATCCGATAGTTACCAAATGTGCCATCTAACATTTATGATCCAGTAAAAGATACTGCAAAAGAGTCACTTTTCCAAAGAGTTTATCCTCATGATCACATTCAGAAAATGATAGGCCAATATGCAGTATGCATGGAGATTTGGAAAACTCCAAAACTATAGGACAACCATTCAACCAATACACATGGAGATTCAGAAAACTCCAAAACTATGGGACAACCATTCAACCATACACGATTGTTTAAAAAGAGTAAAAATTACAGTTTATTATCATTCCTTAGAAAATAATACTAAATTGCATAATTACTTTAATAATCTTGGCCTTTTATTTTCAAAGGATTTAAAGCCCAAAAAGGAGAATTTTGGACACAAGGAATAGCCCAAGGCATAGCAAGATCCATGTTCAAAAAAGTGAGCCAATCATGGAGGCTCTATATCTCCCAAGTGGGATGTTTAACAAGAAGAAAAAAGAGAGAAAAGAAGAAAATTGAGAAAACAGAACAATAAAATTATCTTCTAAAATTCCACCTCATCACTCACCCCAAGGGAAGCCAAACAATCTTCTTTTGGCAAGGCATACGGCCACAAAAGAAGGTATCGGAAAGGATGATCTCTTAAACCAAAACGGAAGCATTAAATTATTCAAAGAAGAAAGGGGAAGACCACCATACCTTTCAACCAAGCAAACACACCCATGTGATGATCACACCAACCCAAGAACACATCACTATTCTCTTCCTTAGCTTGGCCGGCTCCCCCTTCCCGATTCTTCTACTTGTTTCCTTCCAATTTTTTCCTCTATAAATACAAACCTACAAGACAAATGAAGGGGTCTTCATTTTAGGAGAGCTTTGAGCTCTCAAGTAGGGTGCCATTTAGTTAGTTTAGTTTAGTTCTTTCCAAACCCTTGTTTTATTTTAAGTAGTGTAATAAAATCTCTACTCCAAGATCTTTGTATATATGCTCATTTCAAGTTTAGTATGATTTCACCGGTGTTCTTCTTCACCAGTCTTTCAGTTCGAATGACTGCTTTACATGGTTTGCTTTGTTTCATAGTGATTCCTGAGCATTACAATTTCATGTTACATATTAATGAAAAAATCAATACATTATGAGTTGGACAATTCATATTCCAGCAATTTTACTTCTCACAAATTATTGTTCCACAAATTAATATCCCACAATTTCGTTTCCATGTTTTAATTTACAAAGCAACCAGAAGGCCAGACCACCAAAGCCTTTGCATTTTACATTCTCACAATATAATTTACCGCACTTCAATTTCCCTGAATTTTATTTCCGCATCTTTCATTTACTAAGCAAACAGTTGGCTATGCCACCATAGCTTTTGCACTTAACATTCCCAGTATTTATTTACTGCATTTTCATTTATGTACTCTAATTTCAATCATTACCAGTCATCTATACCACCACAATTTTACCTTCTGCATCTTACTTTTTTGCATTCTTGTTTACGCAATATATTTTTTTTGCAAAATCGGTTGGTCAATCCACCATAGCAAGTCAATTTACAATACTTGCTTTACACTTTCTTCGTTGCGCTTGTTTCCTGAGATACCGCGTAACCTGGTCAGGTGCAGCCGGAAGTGCATCTATTCTGCCTGGTAATCTCCCTGCTGCTGCCAGCAGCTTGCTGTTCAGTTTCTGCTTTACTGTGCTGCTGGGTGATGCTACTGTCTTTGCTCAAATATTCTGCCAAGAGCTTCTGCTGAAGCTGCTACTGTCCGTGAAGCATTATTGACCGTGAGGTGAAGCAATAAACATTTATTTTGATTGCTTGTCGTGAAATGTTTCTTTAACCTAAAGTTTTATGTTGTTTACACTTTTAATTTGAAGCTCTTTCAATTAGTTCATGCCTCAATTTAAATATAATAGCTCTAACATTATTTAACCGCACTTTACTTCCCCTAAGATTTGCTGTTAAGCAAATTTAATTAATCCCCACCATCCAAACACTTCAGCATCTTAATTTTCATTTCTTCTCGTACTCCTAAGTTATATCAAAATTTATGTTGCATAGAGATTCAAACTCCCTATGGTTTTTTATAACCCAACTTACCAGGTAAAACTACACCAACCCTCCTATACAAGTGAGGTTACGCTGAACAATTTTTGGGACTGGTCAATTGTGTTGACCATAGTACAAAGAACAAGCTACTCTGTTCACTCCCATTGGCTAGTGTTTCCAACCTCCTAAATCAAGACATTTGCCATGTTTCACTTCACCTAAAGCTCTATAAGACCATCACAAGCATTCACCTCCTCACTCCATTCTCCATCACACATACCTTGCATTTTTACACTTTCAATCTTCCATTTACACATTAACTCATCTAGCGAATTATTTCTCCATATACATCTGATACTTTATTCCGCCTAGCTCTCCAACAATTTCTATAAAAAAGCCTCCCATTCAGCTCCACCATCTCCAGCATTAAGAAACTTTTTATGGCTGGAACTTAACAAGTTTTTTTAGAAATAAAAAGAGATTAAAGTGGACAAAATAGCTAGTGCTCTACTATTCATGTCACTCCTTCAATAACTAGGTAAAACCAGTTTGGTTTAAAGGAACTGATAGGAATTGACAGGGAATAGAATAGAAAGGAAGCCTTTCTTGCATAAAATAAGCCGTCTATGCCATTCTGTGGATTTTCAAACAATAGCAAAGAGAACAAGGCCCACTAAGAGCCCATCAATTACCCAATCACGATTGGACAGTTGCTCATTGAAATATAAGGCGATCCCATCAGACCCAGATTTTGATTCCCTCCCAATCTGGTGGAATTGAAACAGAAATGGGAAAAAAAAAAAGCTAAAAACCTTAATTTCTCTCCTTCAAATAAGCCAAGCAATGGAAAGGAAATGAATGCATTTTTGCTTTCTTTTCTCACCCCTTCTTCATTTCCATTGTTTTTAAAGGAAGACTCTAAAAAGAGATTGAACAATAGCAGAAGATAATGCCTAAAGACTACAGGAAAAAATACATATTTTCATATCCTAAACCCAAAGCAAAAATACTAATACAATAAAAATCCCTTTTCGATCTCTCTTTAAGTTCCATATCATTCTTCCTCAGTTAGAAAAAAACTCAAGCCAGAGTTTTAAACAATATGAGAATTAGGAAACCAAAGGCAGCAATGTAACTGGAAACTACTCCAAACTTCTGTTGAGAATCCTCAACAAAGTGCAGAAATTCTGCAGACTTGTTGAATATTTCATTTAGAGGATTTAACAGGAAGAAAGGCTATGTGTTGAACCACATCCTCATTTGGACACTGTTCTTCCATTTCCAGCTCTTTGCCATCCTCTTGAATTACAATTTTGAAATTTAAATATCCTCAAATTTTGACACATGGAACTCCAAGTACTATTGCTTTGATAAACTTTGGCTTGCTAACAGGATGAACAGCAGGAGGGGCACATTGAATGGGAATGGTCAATAGAGTTCCAAGACTAGTGGTTGTGTTGCTGTTACACACTCCTTACTAATCAATGGAATCCAAACCCAACTCAACAATTCTAAAAAACCGATTTCGGCCAGTGAAAGGTAAAAGTTTTGCTCAATCTGTCGACTCGCTCAAAATTATACTCTTTATGTAGAGCTGGAGCGAGATACCATACCCATGACAATTCATATCATGTAAGTGCTATACTGGTCATTTTTATAACAAGCAACTAATATTTGGGGAAAACGAAAAGAGGACTCATCTGTTTCTAAAGATAAAAATGACAAATTCGGATAAATGAAAACAAAGACGAAGGAAGTGAGACTTCTATGAAAATGGGTCACTGCTTTAAGTGATCCCCCTGGTGAAATAAGAAGACTTAAGCACACACTAATTTGTCCATAATCTTTCACAACGCAACCAAAAAGCACAAAGAGAAGATAGTCTGGCAATAGTAATTTTCTTGGAGGAACAAAACTGCAGTCAGGCAACTGGTTGGCTATAGGGGTGATCTTTGAGAGGCTCCACAGCGGTGGATGGTGGTTTCAACAGGTTACGTAGAGGGTCAGATTTTAAAAAGTAGGTTTTTGAGAGGAGGGTTGAGAAATCAAAGTTCAGCTATTAGTGGGGCTCCAAAAGCAATTATCAACGCGGCTTGCAAAGGCGCAGAAACATGGTTGTTGGGCAAATAACACAGTGGCTCAGTCTGCCGCAGCAGTGGTGTGGAAGTGTGGCAAAAATGAGAGCGTGGCACTGCAATGATGGTTGTTGCATTAAGGATAGAGGCACTCTTTCATTATTTTTCTTTATTGTATTTTGGCTTATAATTTTTCATGTTTGTTTATTACAGTACAACAAATCCAACTCCACAGGTCAACCACAACAATGAACAACTATTGGTGACTGATGCAAGAATGCAACAGTAACCAAAAGCCTTGGATCTATAAAACTTCATGCTGGTCCAAGTCATTGAACCCTTGTTAAGCCCAAAAACCAAGCTAACCTTCCATCAACGGGGAAAAAATTACGAGATTACAAGGGAACTACTAAAGAGTTGCATGAACTTAGTAACTCCCTATAGAAGTCAATAATCAAACCATCGGAAGACGTAACCAAAAACACTGAAATGGGGGCTCAATGCACAAGATTCTCAATCATAGGATCTGAGGAGAGTCGGATTGCATAACCGTACACCAATGTTGTGTTAAATATTAAAGGAATAAAAGAAATTATATATCCTAAACTAGAACATTCTAATAGACAATATTTTTTCTTAATGGTTTTCTCTTTACGGTCCACACCAATTTGTGTTTAATGCTTGCCCTTCTAAGTTGATTTGGGTATCACCTCATTGACAAATTAGCATGTTAGAAGAAAAGATTGGAATCATAGTTTCCACAAATTCTAGAACAATTACAACATCTACTCACTAAATAATGAAAAAGAAAAAGGATTTCTTCATAACACTAATAATGGATTTGATGAGGCAGGTTTGTTAATGTTTTCCTCTTCGTAACAGAACAAAAGTCATGTCTTCAAGAAAAAGAAGAACAAACAACATGCTGAAATTTCCTCTTTCTTGGAACTTTTTTCTTTGGGTTACATGTGGCATACATTGAATACCTCACTTATAAAACTTTCCAAAACAATAAACACTTCATTTGGCTCACAGCATCTTGGATGGATTTTTCTCCCCATTAAAACAAAACCAACTTTACACATAAACAAAATAGAGGAGGGAACTTTGTTGATACTTGGATTTTGATAACCAAAACCACAATTGGGTTTAAAAAGAATACCAACAGACTCTTCAAAACAAATTCAGATATAAAAGAATAATTCTTACAACCAATTCCTTTATTTTCTTAAACACCCTCCCTCGAATTCATGGTGTTGTGGGAACACGATTCATGAATTTGTTTGGCTTCTTTCTTCAATAATATCCATAATTGTTCGTAGATATCACCATGCTAACTTAATTGCTCGATATTGCCATGCAAACTTCAACTCACCTTTTGCTGATTGGATAGTCATAAACAAAATAAGCCCTTTGGCCGAAAAGAAAAACTGCCATTGGCATGCCACCTGGGAAAAGGTTTGGACTTTCTTTGAGTCCTCAAGCCAAATATATGTCCTACACCTTCCAATCATTTCATTTTTTTTTTTTCCCGACAAATGAAGATATGTATAAAAATCTCAAAATTGTCATTTGTGGCTACAAATGTATAGCCTTGATCAAAGAAGAATATTTTGTTTTTTTTTTTTTTTTTCTACAAGAAGAACCATAAGAAGCAATGAGTAAGGGACCAACAAGCAACATGAAGCTACCTGAGGGCAACAGAAGCTTTGAGCTAACTTTCTGTGGTACCAAGTTGAAATTATAAGGTACTAAAATTGATTGATTATAGGATGATGATAATCAAAACCATAAGTAGGTCTATGTAGAATATTGAAGTGGTACTAATACCCTAATGATATCAACACAAAATCCTAACAACTATTGCTCAAATTCAGATACCATAAAATATTCGCTACATCTAATTCATCAATAAAAAAAAAAAATCCCAAAAATTAATGTCTCACTGTCCATTCCAAGATTATCAAAGTTGTTTTCCGACCAATGATTTCAAATTCTTTTACAATTATTTTTGGGTAAGAAAGAGAAATTTGTACAAAAAAGACACCAAAGGGGATGTCAAACAAGTAAAAACGGTGGCCTATGAATGAGACTTAGAGCATTACAGGTTTGAGGAGGGTCTAATGAACGCAGTAGCATTATGCCAACATTGCAAAGTGTTTGTTCCGTAATTTGAACCAATGACTGTCAGTTTATAACTACTTACCAAAAAAAAAAAAAAAAGACTGTCAGTTTATAATGAAGCAACCTTAATGTCTTGGGCAGGCACACACTCTATGTCACCCAAGTACAAAAATTATAATCTCAATCACCAAACTAACACAGAAATCTAAGCACTAATAAAGTGATAACCTCAGTTGCCAAACTAGGAGTAAAACAAAAACAGACCAACCAAAAAACCCTACAACACGCCCAAGAGATAACAATAATTATCAAATAAATTCCTATTACATTCTTGTTCCCTTCATCTTCTAAGATCCCTTTCTGTCTACCACTTTAAGAGTCTTGACTTTTGAATTAGAGACCATAAGCTCCTCCAACCACCTAACTTCAATGCCTTAAAAATTTTCACTATTTTCTTCAATACTAGCAAAAGATAAAACCAAAAGTCTGATGAATCCAAACATGACAGGCAACACCACATCTAAAACCATTTTTGAATTTCAAAACCTCCTTATCCAAAATCACCCTCAAATTTGAACCAACATCCAATTTGCAGGCCACCAAATCTACAAAAATTCACATCAACCTAAACAGACCTTATACTCTGTAGCATTTGGGGAATGGTGCAGGCCATGTCATCATTAATTATACCCCACAATTTTGTCCAGTTAATTAAAAAGGTCATAAAGTTCTTTGTTTCGGCTATAAGCCTAATTCTTCATTTGCTGTGCATTTGCTTCAATAGGTTAGGCTTCAGAGGATGCCCAATCTTTTGCAGATCCTAAATTTTTGGGTCAATTTGGTAATTTGAATTTGGCCCAAATAAGTCCTTATCTCCTTCCCATTTAATTTTTGTCAAGCCTGTTAAGATACTACAGCAACTAGGATCATTTGGCCCTTCGCTTTTATACATTTACAATGTGTTCATCAACTTTGGATGCTCATGCCACTACTCATTAAAGAGTGAGTGGACCCTCAGAAGCTCCGTCAGCTCTACTGATTGCAAAAGGGCTTTCTGAGTGAAAATCTTCAATATTATTTTACTGTCTTTTTCTTGCCTATGCTAACTAAACAATAATTTTACCGCAAACTACACATATCGAGTCCTAATGATGAGAAATTATAAGTAGTTCATGTGCCTTGGATATATTATACTTTCTTGACAAAAAGTTGTCTTTTAAAAAGAAATACTTATTATGGACAGAGGCATAAACTTTTTTCCCGTATGTCATAAAATATTGGTATCAAGCACAGATATTAGTTATTGAATCCAACAAGACAGCTCTTGCATCAACACAGACAGAAATCATAAAAAATATATGGAATATGAGGTCCTGAGAGATGCTCAGAGGACTACCTGATTTAACACAAAAACATCCATTTTCACCAACCAACTATTCAAGTCCAGCAACCTTGTACCTTAGTCTAATGTTGTGATTCTCCTACAAAAAATGTTAAACAAAATTTAGAAGAGAATCAATTAAACAATGTCCACAAAAAATTGTGTGGTAACTTACCACATAATCATTTTACATTAATGGTGCATAAATGGAAGCAGCTAAATATATTAGAAGCCAATTTGGTCATGTTGACTATCCCACATGATAAGAAGTTCAGAAAGAAGTTGTGATTGAGGATTCGAATCCCCCTCTCTCCTTGTGCTCATTGCATAGATTTGTTTCTGATAAGGATTTAGAGAAAAAGGAAAAAATAGAAAATTGGAAGTATGTTATTTTGAGCAGACATGTTTTCTTGTCTACCAAGGTTTGTTTGTTTCCTAGTTTGTGTTTCTTAGCAGGTTATAAAGATTGGGACTGGAGGAGAGAGTCCAATTGTTCTGAAAAGCAATGATGTAGGTGAGTAGTGAGAGGGAGTGTTTGCAAAGTGAGTAGTACTAAGTTCATGGGATGGGGTAAGATTACATCATGAGAAAGGGTTTGAATGAGGATTTTGTTGTAACCTACATTTTATAGATATTAGTGAATTTCTTCTCATCCAGTGATGTAAGCCCCACAAGATGCAAACTCAACCACATTAAATTGTGGTGTCACTTTCTGGTGTTTGTATGTGATCCTGATTTGCTTCCATTGCATCTATGCATGGAATTGAATTTTCCAGGCAGGGTTTGTATACCATATAAATAGCATGTGAAGTATGTAGCAATAAAGCATAGAAGCAGCCACAAACTAAATTCTACAACCGCTTCAAGCAAACTGCATGTACAACTCATGGGAGTTGTGGCCACTAAGTCCCGCGATGGAAAAAAAAAAAATCAAATCCGCATTTTATAAATTAAAATACTCCAAATTTGCACCATAAAAGTTGATTTTCCTAATAAGAAAAAAACAACAGCCCAACATTCTCACCTGCTCTAGCACCTTGGCAGAAGAGTTCTCAACAAGCTTCGCCAAGCTATCAAGCTTGGCGAGCATTTTCTCATACAACTCCTCCAAGCCAGTGACATAATTTGTGGCTTGTGATCCCATCAATGCATTCAAACTGCCAACCGAATATCCCTCAACATACACATCCAATTCCTTCTGATACACGAGAAGCTTCTTCATCTGATTCAAGCTCTCGCTCACCTCCCTACCATCCTCCTTCATTGGGGAGTCCCTATAGTCGCACGATAAGTAAGGAAGCTGCGAATTAGGACAAAAAGCGCTGTAATGCCCGCGAAAAGCGGGGCCGATGTTGATGATGCCCAAGGGTTTAGCGTCGAAAGATTTGGAGGAAATGCGAAATTGGTAAGCACGGTAGTCGTAGGAGTGGATTGGGGTTTGGCCGTCGGGAAACGGCGTTGTTAGGAGTAGGAAAATACAAGGTGAAATTTCGGAGGAGGTTATGTTTTGGACAGGGAATGAGAATTGGGTTTTCGAAGTGAGGGATTGGGAGACGGAGAACTCGCGGAGGGAGGGACTGAGAGGGCAGCGGCGGCGAGCGGAGAACCAGCCGATGAGGGGATGGTTAGAGAGATGGACGAGGCGGCGGAGGGAGGAGATGTCGAGGTGACCGGAGGAGTCGTAGAACGAGCAGGTGTTTCCGGGGGATATGAAACCGGTAACAGTGGCGACGAGAGTGGAGGAGTAGCAGGAAGAGGCAGAGGAGGTGGTGGATATGAGATCGGCGTCGTCGGAGAGAGAAGATGGGATAATGTGAGAGACGCGACCGAAGAGGAGGCCGTCGGAGTCACCTGGGGAAGAGAAGACGCGGTGGATTAGGGAGGCGAGGGTTGGTCCTGGTATTGTGACTTTCTGCAAGACGTGATCGCCCATGGCTGATTCCTCCGCTATCTCAACTGGAATTGAAAGAGAAAGTTGCAGCTCAAAAGAACAAATCCTTTAAAAAAAACGACGAGGTAAACTTCGCAACGGAACAATTGAGCTTACCTGGTTTCACCACGCCGTTTTCTTTTTGTTTGCAGATTTTCGGTTTGGGAGGTAACCGTTGGTGGCTCTCCTCTTCTTGTACCAAGATTTGTGTTTTTTTTTATGATAATAAATTGATTTTCTAGGGGTCGTTTTTCTTTATTTTTAAGAATATATAAAACAGGCTGAATTTGTTTGAATTTTCACAAACTAATAAAGTATATATACGACAATTCTTCATTTTACATAAATCCAACTCGTGGATCAGACAAAAATTTAATCGAATCTCAATAGATATGATTTTTTTTAATCTCATAAGTACACGAGAATTCTATATAATTTTTTTAATAAGTAAGATATCG
>JAODPA010141702.1:0-15784 GCA_025585075.1 Nepenthes mirabilis | reverse complement strand
ATAAATAAACATGAGTTTTAGAAATAGGGGTGAGTATCTTGCCTGAATTCTTCACTACTTCGCCTAAGCTTTCAGCCTCCTTCTTTACTAAGATTTTCTAGTGGTGCATTTTTCTGATGTTCTTAGTTCCTATTTATAGCCCGCGTGAAGGTGGCCATCATTTATGATTTTCCTATTTTCCAAGGGTGATATAAATAGTCCTACATTTCCAAAGAGGGTTATTTATGAATTTCGTTTTCCAACACGCCGCGGGAACAGCCGATATTCATGGTCGTTCCTTCCCAATATACTTCCTTCACTGTGACCGGACTCCAAATCCGGACTGGCTTTTACTTCAAAAATCCGGAGTTCTTCTCTTCACGGAAATCCGAACTTCCAAGAAAATCCAAACTTCTGTTTCTTAAGGAATCCGGAGTTCTTTCTTTTACCAAGGGAAATCCGGACTTCATTTCCCAACAAAATCCGGACTTCTGATCACCAAGGGAAGTCTGGACTTGTTTTTTTTCAACGGAAATCCGGACTTCTTTTATCATGGAAATCTGGATTGAATTAAGGAAATCCGGACAGTAATTTCCCCAATGCAAATCCTGACTTCCTCACATTTTGTTTTTCGGTCAACATACGTTGACCGGACTTGATGGTTAAAATTTCCTTATTAAAATTTTGGGTCGTTACAACCTCCCCCACTTATAAGAATTTCGTCCTCGAAATTTTAAATAAAGTCACTAACCTCGAGAAAATAAATATGGGTATTTGTTCCGAATCTCCTGCTCTCATGCCCAAGTTGCTTCTTCCGGTGTGTGATTCTTCCAGAGCACCTTTACTATAGCAATTGATTTGGTGTGTAATCTCTGTTCCTTTCGATACAAGATTTCCACTGGTTCTTCTGTATAGCATAAGTCTTTGTCGACCGTCAGAGGTTCATACTCAATTACATGAGTAGGATCATGGATATATTTTCGAAGTATTGATACATGAAATATGTCATGCACATCTGCTAAGTTTGGAGGCAGTGCAAGTTTGTAAGCTACTTCTCCAATCTTTTCCCAGATTTCAAAAGGCCCAATAAAACGAGGCTTCAGTTTTCCTTTTACCCCGAATCTGTACTTTCCCTTGGAAGGTGATACCTTTAGAAACACAAAATCGCCCTTTTGAAACTTCAATGCTGATCTTCTCCGGTCTGCATAGCTCTTTTGTCTGCTTTGAGCTATCGGGAGATTCTCATATACTATTTTGATCTTTTCTGCCATTTCTTTCATAATATCAAGACCCAAAATTCTTTCATCTCCATGCTCCTCCCAGTGAATTGGTGATCTATATTTTCTTCCATACAAAGCCTCAAAAGGAGCTATGCCAATGCTGGTCTGATAGCTGTTATTATAGGCAAACTCGGCTAGGGTTAAGGAATTATCCCAAGCCTCTTTTATCTCTAAGACCGAGGCCCTTAACATATCCTCAAGAATCTGGATAGTCCGTTCTGACTGGCCGTCAGTTTGAGGATGAAAAGCAGTGCTGAATTTTAATTCTGCCCTCAACTCTTTATGTAGACTTTTCTAAAATCTTGAAATAAAATGAGGGTCTCTATCTGATACTGTGGACGCAGACACACCATGAAGCCTAACAATCTCATTTACGTACAGCTGTGCTAATTTATCAAGGGGTAAGTCATCCGAATTGCGAGAAAGTGGGCTGACTTTGTCAGTCGGTCAACAATCACCCAAATAGCATCATGTTTCCTTGGCGTCATCGGCAGACCAGTCACAAAATCCATGGCGATATCCTCCCATTTCCAGCCCGGTAACGGCATTGGTTGCAATAACCCAGACGGCTGTTTTCTTTCGGCCTTTACTTGTTGGCATATAAGGCACTTTTCCACGTAAGCTGCGATATCCCTTTTCATATTTCTCCACCAAAATATTTTCTTCAAATCCTGATGCATCTTATTGGCTCCTGGGTGGATCGTATAACGGGATCGATGGGCTTCCTTAAAAATTTTCTCTTTTAATTCTTTATTGTCCGGCACACATAACCGATTCCTAAATCTCAATGCTCCATCCGGCGAAATCTGAAAATCACTTCGGGATTCTTTATCTAGCTCGCCCATGATCTTTACAAGAAAAGAATCATTCGATTGACCTCCCTTTACCTCATTAATCATTTCTGGCTGAACTTGAAGATGCGCCAAAATCATCCGCTTCCCATGCACATAACGCTGGACATCATAATTCATGAAGCAATCCAGCATCTCCATTTGCTTAACTTGCATTCTAGCTAGCATCCCAGGCTGCCTACTTAACGCGTCGGCAACCACGTTGGTCTTTCCTGGCTCATATCGGATTTCACAGTCATAGTCATTCAGGAATTCAATCCACCTTCACTGTCTCATGTTCAGCTCCTTCTGGGAGAATAAATATTTTAGACTCTTGTGATTGGAGTAGACCAAGAATCTTTCACCATATAGGTAATGCCTCCAGATTTTCAATGCAAACACTACTGCGGCCAACTCCAGATCGTGAGTTGGGTAATTCCTTTCATGGTCCTTCAACTGTTGCGACCCATAGGCAATTACCCTACCGTGTTGCATTAGAACACAGCCCAATCCAATCTTCGAAGCATCGTAGTAAACAATTAGTCCTCCTGACCCGTTTGGAATGGTCAGGACCGGAGCAGAAGTTAACCAGTCTTTGAGCGTCTGGAAGCTCTCTTCACAATCTTTGGTCCACTCGAACTTGGCATCCTTCTTAGTTAATTGGGTGAGTGGCAAGGCAATTTACGAAAAGTTCTCCACAAACCGTCTATAGTATCCAGCCAGGCCTAAGAAACTTCGCACTTTAGTCACAGAAGTTGTCCGGTTCCACTTTACAACTGCTTCCACTTTCATATGGTCGACAGAGATTCCTTCCTTAGAGATGACGTGTCCCAGGAATCCTACCTCTTCCAAGCAAAATTCGCACTTCTTCAATTTGGCGAACAACCGATGCTCCCTAAGAATCCGAAGTGTAGTGCGTAAATGTTCCTCGTGTTCCTCAGAGCTTTTCGAGTACACAATGATGTCATCAATAAATACGATCACGAACTTGTCCAGATATGGTTGGAAAATTCGATTCATCAGATCCATAAAAACAGCCGGAGTATTAGTCAACCCAAAAGGCATTACTACGAATTCATAGTGCCCATACCTGGTTTGAAATGCCGTCTTTGCTATATCCTCCTTGCTGATCCGAAGTTGATGATACCCGGATCTAAGATCGATTTTTGAAAATATGGAAGCCCTTGTAACTGATCAAGGAGATCATCAATCCTCGGCAGAGGATATTTGTTCTTGATGGTGATTTTGTTTAATTCTCGATAATCCACACATAATCTCATGGTCCCGTCCTTCTTTTTGATAAAGAGAACAGGTGCTCCCCATGGTGACACACTTGGCCGAATGAAACCTTTATCTAACAATTCCTGCAATTGTTGTTTCAATTCTTTGAGTTCAGCCGGTGCCATCCGATAGGGTGGTTTGGATATCGGTGCCGAACCTGGTATCAATTCCATTCCAAATTCTAACTCTCGCTGGGGTGGCAATCCAGGTAATTCATCAGTGAATACGTCTTCAAATTTCCGCATCATAGGAATCTTCTCTAGCCAGAGATTCTTGATTTTCTGTAGCCACACTAGCAAAGGCTAGATAAGCTTGGCATCCATCACCAATCAAATGTCTGGCATGAAGAGCTGAAATAAAGCAAGATGCTTCCTTTTGCCGAACACCCTGAATGTGAAAAGGCTTGTTTCCAGGAATAGTAAATTCTACTCTTTTTCGGAAACAATCAATCTTGGCATGATACCTGGCTAACCAGTCTATCCACAATATCGCATCAAAGTCTTTCATTTCCAGTACAACCAGGTTAACAGGCATCAGGTATCCATTTACTTTTATTGGACATTCAGAAAATGCTACATTTAAAATTACGGACGACCCTGTCGGTGAGGCCACCATCAATGGGTAGTCAAGGACTTTAGGAAGGGTCGTAAGATGCTTCAAAAATTCATGGGAGACAAAAGAATGAGTAGATCCAGAATCAAAGAGCACATGGCTAGAAGTGCCACAGATAGAAAGTGTTCCTTCCACAACCTCCGTAGACTTCTCAGCCTCCTTTGTAGAAATGGCAAACACCTTGGCTGGGATAGGAGACTTAACTCCTGGGGCCTGATTAGCGAGTGGACAATCTCTGATCATGTGTCCCTCTTGTCCACATTTATAACAATCACCCAGCTTTTTATAACAAGGCTTCCCTCCATGTGATCTCCCACAGTGATCACATACATTGTCAACTGTAGATTGAGGATTCTGCACCGAACGGCTCTGTTCCCCACTGAACCTTGATGGTCTTACTTTCTTGGAAGGCCCTTCACTAGCACTGGCTTTGGATGCTGACTAAAAGTCCTTTGTCTGGACAAAGCTCCCCTTTCCAATTCTTTCTCGTAAATGGCCGCCTTTGCGAGCATCTCTCCATACGTTGTCAACGTTAAAGTTGAAAGGTGTCTCCTGATATCATCCCGTAATCCCTGAAAGAATCGTCTAACCTTCCTCTCCTCATCTTCCACCATGAAAGGGGCATAGCGAGATAATTCTATAAATTTTGAGTCATACTCTGCCACCGAGCGAGTACACTGCCTTAGGTGAAGGAATTCATTCTCCTTCTGCCCACGAAGATTAGCAGGAAAATATTTTTTCAGAAAAGCTGCTTCAAACATCTCCCAACTGATATCCCGCTCTGGCATATTAAAAACCCTTTTTTGCATCTCCCACCAGTGGTGTGCTTCCCCTGCCAGCTTATGAGTGGCATATAAAACCATGTCCCCAACAGGGCACTTGATTACTGCAAATACCTTCTTCAACCGTTGAATCCATGTTTCAGCCTTCAATGGATCGGGTTCCCCTAAAAATTCAGGAATTTGTTCGTTGGTAAACCAGTCGTAGACCGACCTCTCCTGATGGACAGGAATTGGGGTGGTCACCGGAGTTGGTGGAGTTATCGGAGTCAAGGCCTCTATAACTTCGGCCATTCTGTCTAGTAGATTCGCAGATCTTGCCTCTCGATCAAGAGTGTTGTTAACTTGATCATTTCTCCTTCCACTATTAGACATGACTGCAGGAACGTCTGAAAAGAACAATTTCGTTAGTCAATTATTCTAAAGATAACTATCGTAATGGTCTTTGTCCCAAAGCGTAAGTAAGAACAATACTCTTCTTGCCAACACTAAACCTATCCTAAGTTTCCGTGTTGATTCAAACTATCCTAATGCACGTCAGTTTTCTCTCTGATACCAGCTGTGACGACCCTACTTTTATTACCATCAAAAGCCGCCGTCCATTCTAATTCATATAATTTATGATAAGATAAATAGGTGAGCATAAAAATTTTTCTTTTCTTTTCTTCAAACCTGAGATGCATACTAGAAATTCATAATTTTATTAATCCCAAAGTTTCACGGAAACATGCTAACATTCATAAACAGCGGAATAAAATTTACAAGTTTCCTCAAAATAAAACAAAATAAACAAAGTTTCCAAAAATCTGTTCCGGCTGGCTTAAACATTCAGCTACACCATAGGATTCTACTCCTCTTCATCCTCCATAAGCTTGTCTTCTGAAAAGTTACAAAAATGAACTTACAATGCCCAGCAGGATACTCACATGCAGAAAACATAAGCATACATCAAAATATAATATCATAGCATAGCATAAGAAAAATAATCATAACATTTTTTCTTCAGTTCTTATTCTTTTCATTTCATCAAAATCATTCGGAATTCATATCATCTTTAGGGACCGGACAGAAGCGGACAACATCAAGGACGGGTTGTGTGCTACCCCACAACCTAAAGTCGTATCCCCTCATTATGCTCCTCGGGGCGGGAGGTAATGCCTTTAACCCGGCATACGGGGCCATAGTCCATAGTTCATATGCCACCAAAAGGTCCCCTCCCGTGGCCCAGGAGGCATCCTCGAGTGTCACTCCAATATCCTTCATCCATCTTTAACAGCAAGCTTAACGGAAACTCAGTTCTTGGTTCGTGTTCTTTATTGGCCAATTATCATAGATCAAAAGTCGGAAGAGTTTCACTTGCTGTCCATATTTACATGCCATTTTTCATGTTTTAAGTACATAGGCCGGAGTTCATTTCATGCAGAGGACAGGAGCTCTTAAAGCCAGACTTCTTTTATCAATGCCAGAATGCCTTTCAAAGTCAAAATAAAAACCGGAGTTTTTTTTCAAACAGAATGCCAGAGTTCTTTTTCATAACAGAACGGAGTACCTTTTTTTTTTAAACAAGACCGAAGTTCTTTTCTTAAAAGGGACGGAGTGTATTATGGACAGAGTACTTTTCTTTCAAAATCTGGAGTACTTAAAAGATGGAGTTCTTTTTGTTCAAAATCCGGAGTACTTAAAGGACGGAGTTTTTTCGTTCAAAATCCGAAGTACTTAAAGGACGGAGTACTTTTCGTTCAAAATCCGGAGTGCTTTTCGTGGTAAAATCCGGAGTGCTTTTCGTGGTAAAATCCGGAGTGCTTTTCTTTCAAGTAAATCCGGAGTGCTTTTCGTTGTAAAATTCGGAGTGCTTTTCTTTTCAAAATCCAGAGTTCATTTTCTTTCAATTTCCTAAGCTCTAAAATCCGGAGTGACTTGTCTTTAATGAATCCGGAGCTCAAGGCTGGAGTCGCTTCTCTTTCTAAAATCCGGAGCTCTAAAACCTGAGACTCATTTTATTTCCAAAATCCGAAGTTCACAAATTCTGAAGTTCAATTTCTTTCAAAATCTGAAGTTTTGAAATCCGAAGTTCATTTTCTATTAAAAATCCGACGTTCTTAATTCTGCGTGCATTTCTGTTAAAATCCGAAGTTCTAAATCCGAAGTGACTTTTCTTTCATAAATCAAGAGCTCAAATGCCGGAGTGACTTTTCTTTTAAAAATCCGGAGTACTTAAAGGGACGGATTGCCTTATTGATGGAGTACACTTCTTTTCCATATTCTGGAGTGCTTAAAGGGACGGAGTGCCTCATTGACTGAGTACACTTCTTTTCCATATTCCGGAGTGCTTAAAGGGACGGAGTGCTTTATTCAAAATGGACGGAGTGCTTTATTCAAAATGGACGGAGTGCTTAAAGTCCGAAGTTCATTAAATATGGAATTCATAAGCCGGAGTTCATTTCAAAACAGAGGAATAGAGTGCTTGTAAAGGCCGGAGTTGTTTTGGACGGAGTTCCATATTCAACTGGACGGAGTACAAATGCCGGAGTTCTTAAATCGTTTTCTGTAAGAATGCCGAAGGTCTTTTATCTTGAATTTCAAAGATTTAATTTGACAGAACAGAGTTTAACAGAATAAATCTAAAATCATGCATAACAGAATTTTATTTAAACATGCATTTCGGAGCGAACAATAAAAGCATACTCATACAGAATATCATATAATTTCATAGTAACATAAATAAACATGAATTTTTGAAATAGGGGTAAGTATCTTGCTTGAATTCTTCACTACTTTGCCTAAGCTTTCAGCCTCCTTCTTTACTAAGATTTTCTAGTGGTGCATTTTTCTGATGTTCTTAGTCCCTATTTATCGCCCGCGTGAAGGTGGCTATCATTTATGATTTTCCTATTTTCCAAGGGTGATATAAATAGTCCTACATTTCCAAAGAGGGTTATTTATGAATTTCGTTTTCCAACACGCCTCGGGAACAGCCGATATTCATGGTCGTTCCTTCCCAGCATACTTCCTTCACTGTGACCGGACTTCAAATCCGGACTGGCTTTTACTTCGAAAATCCGGAGTTCTTCTCTTCACGGAAATCCGAACTTCCAAGAAAATCTGAACTTCTGTTTCTTAAGGAATCTGGAGTTCTTTCTTTTACGAAGGGAAATACGGACTTCATTTCCCAATGAAATCCGGACTTCTGATCACCAAGGAAAGTCCAGACTTGTTTTTTTTCAACGGAAATCCGGACTTCTTTTATCATGGAAATCCGGACTGAATTAAGGAAATCCGGATAGTAATTTTCCCAATGCAAATCCTGTCTTCCTCACATTTCGTTTTCCGGTCAACATACGTTGACCGGACTTGATGGTTAAAATTTTCTTATTAAAATTTTGGGTCGTTACAATTCCTCCCATACCTTTTGACCACAATTCACATATGTTAACTTAATGACCTTCTAATTATTATGTCCTTAACCTGGTCACAACTCTCCCCAACTTAAAAAAATTTCATCCTAGAAATTTGACGAATCTTAGGATTTATAATTGGGAAAAAAATCCTTTCAGAGTTCCTTCTTCACAATCCTACGTCACATCCTTATTCAAACGACTTATCCTAGGGGGCCCTTATCTCAAGACAAATTCCTAATCTCCAAAACGGCTTAACCCAAGTACTTACTGATTTCCTCGACCATCGATACAAGGGAGACTGCATTTCAATCACTAGAATTCCCGAGGCAACTTAAAAATAATGCTAGCTATTCCTCTAGCCTAATTCGGCACTTCAAGCGAACCAATGAACTTCCATTTCAGTTCATTCCAAGCTTTGAAAAGGATTCGATCACAGGGAATCTCAACCTTATTCTAAAATTTCGGGGCCATGGGCCCGCAACGCTTTCACTGTATTACTCTAATTAATTATCTCGTTACGAATCATTTCATTGAGATTTCACCACCATATCAAATTCAGCTTGACATTTCAAAGATTCTCTAATCAAGTTTTACTAAGGTTTCGATACAAATCTTAAATCACATTCAAATTTTAAAATTAGAATAATTTATATTCTCACTATTTCATTGGTAAGTCGACAAACTGACATATTTTCCAAAATACATAGCCCATATCACACACCCAGAATATACGACAACCTTGATTAAAACAATCCTAGGGTAGTCATACCACGAAGATGAATCTCACAATCATCCAACTACAACTACGTTCAAAACTACAATCATAATGATCACCTAAAGATTCGACATAGCTTTCGATCATCCTCCCCGTAACCTTAGAATCCGATTACTGAGCAACCTCAAAATCCTGTTGGCATACCAATGAGCCAACTAATCCAATACGAACACATCTTCTATGATTACGATATGTGGGTCGCTCTAATTGTCTTGAAAAAAAACCATAAGGACTTCATATTTCATAAATTTATAGCTCCAATACTTCGAATACGATTCTGTCTCCCAGTTTAAGAATATGACATCCTATCACCCAAGTATTTGGACCTACTCACAATTTACCTTTCACATCTCTTACGAAACTTCGAAGACATATTAAGTCTAAAGACTTGTAACATCAATTGTCAGCGTTGATGTCCGCTTTCCGAAAAAAACCAAGGATTACGTTCCTAATCTTTAAATAGATCTGTCCACATGCAATCTCATATGATCATCTTTCCCTTATGATACCACTATTTTGGCTCTTAAAATTTTAAATAATGGCTATCTTCAAAGACAATACCCATAAGTTCTCAAAGCGGAGACTTCAATTGCTAATTTTGACCTACACGTGGAGTAACTCTAATTATGAACTTCTCCCCCACTTAATCCATGGGTAGCCTCCAATCATGATGTGAGGGTAACATAATACTATCCTTTCTCAAAAGCATTACATTCTACAATAACTTACTAGACCCATTAAGGGTCAACCCAAACGACATGGACGTCAATTAAGCCTTTTCAGTCCCCAGAAACTACCTTTTCATCTTTCGTTCTAACAATTACGAATTTCTTCTAAGTCAAACATCTAACTGAAACTGTAATCCTTGAGGAATATTTGTCAAGTTACTTAATAATTTCGGTTAGACCCAAGATGACTATACGCTTCCACGGCACTAATCAGTCTTCTCAATTAGCCATCATTTAAAGTCTTATGGATTTCAAAATCATGCTACCAAAGAACCCATGCTTAATAAGGCATTTCCTCAAACTAAACTCACATTCCCTTCTCAATGGAGCATACAGATTAACAGCCGTTCACAATTTACGATATAATCCTCAAACAAATTGCATACACCCTATGTCCTTTTGAATTCACAATGAAGTCACCTCAACATGGGCCCGAATATGGCCAAAACATCCATCCCATATAATTTTATGAGACACCCGCGAATCTACAAAATCCAAATGGTGTTTCCGGACTTTGTAGTAGCCATATCCTTATCCTGAATACCGCCGGGTCTACAACCCCCACTAATTCACAATTAACACGCTATGGACCCAAATCGATCTTAGCAGTCATCAAGTCTTTATAACAGCCCACATAATTCACCTATCTATTCACAAAGAACACTTATGAAATCGTTAATCTCTTAGGCAACCCCATTTTTGAAATTCATGGACAACCTTGTCGGCTCATCTTATTTACTTTGAAGGTTCTAGAGTATTCCATTATGATGCAAAACCGATACTTCCTTAGCTCTGTATGGAATCCTCAATGATCGGCATCGATTTCGATACAACCCGAATTATCGACCAAAGATAGATCAACTTGCTCTTTCTTCTGATAACATCCTCAAATAGTTACAAGGCCGAAACCCCTCAGTGACCACAAAATTTCCTTTGGGTGTGGTTGCATATATAAATTGGACTTAGCGCAAATCTTCATTAACTAATTTGCAGGAAAGACGAAACTAATCTACTGATACCTCGATCAATTTTAGACTTATGCTTTAGATCCCACAACTCGATTGTAGGATGCTATCTCTTTACCAGTCCAACCCAGGCTAGCACAGCGGTTCACCCACCAAACTACTACTAAGATCAGATTAAAATTTGATACCTTAGCTAGCTCAAGCTCATGTCCAAAATCACACAATTCAATTGCAAGATATAATATGTGTAAAGACTGCAATCCCGTAAACCAGGAACGTAATTCGCGATGACTTATGTAATTCAAATTATGATGAAATTAATCCAAAATAGTCTTTGACAAATATACTAGCCCCCTATGTCTTAGTTTTTTGTATACTCAAGCCCGATTCTTTTAATTTAATTTTTGAACCTAAAAGCTAGGAATTAATTCGGGATGTGTTAGGCAATCCAGATTTTGAGGTAAATAATCCTAGTTGATCATTGACAAGTAGACTAACTTCCCATGTATTTGTCTCCCAAAACCCTGACACCCGATCTTTTAAATTTCCCTTCAAACCCGAAAGCCAGGGATGTAAATCGGGAGATGATAAGAAATTTGGTTTGGGATGAAATTAATACTAGACGATATTTAGTGTCTATACTAAGTTTCCATGTCCTAAAATTTTTACCAACACATACCCGAATACCTTAAATTAAATCCTTCAAGATAATAGGCAAAATGGGAATTTTCACTCCGGTTGACAAAAACTGCTGTTGGCTGCCATTTTTGCCAAATTTCTAAGGAAACATTGGTCACACACATGGGGTATTATGTGTATAAGACCCTCCCCATACTTAGAAAAATTTAGAGAACCAAAATGACCCTCAAAACCGCACAGCAGCAGCTAGATGACAGTAGGGGAAAATTCAGCAACAAGGATGACTTGGACAAATTTGATTTGGAAGTTGTGCCAACGGGGAAATTAGGTAGATTTTTCACTCCATGTTGGACTATAGTAAGTTTAAAATATAGTAAATTAAGGACACATTATATATTAATAGGAAAAATGGGAAAAAGAGGCATGAAGGTGGCATGCATCAGCCGCTAGGCTGCTGATGCATGGCACCTCTTGGCTACATTAGCAGCGAAGTTTCCCTATCTTCTAAGCAGCTCTTTGAGAAACTTAATTAGGATAAGTTTGGCCACAAATAATACTAAATACTAGCCCTAGATTGTAGCCTCATTATTGCCTAATAGAGGGATGATGAATCAGCTAAACACTGGTTGCAATCTAATGCAACCACCAAGTTGCTGCTGCATGCAGAAATTAGAGGAATGACACGAGGGTTTAGGGGATAAAATGAGTCAATTTTTTTAAGGAATGAAAAGGGTAGAAGAAGGTAAGAGAGGAGAGATTGTGAAGCACAAAAAAATTGGGGGTAAAGTAAGGGAAAAGAGGAAGGAAACCAAGAGGTAGCAAGGAGAAGTCCAACTGAATAAATCGGCAAGTGTACATCGACCCCTTCCTTGATTGTTGAGCAATTTTTGACTACTTTCTCTTGAGTATTGTTGATCAAATACTTGCATATGCTTCCTTAGTTATCATAAATTCATGAGGAGTTGCAAGAAAAAAATTAAAAATGGGTGAACCGGCCCTGGACACATGATAGTGTCCAAAGTCGGGTTCTGCGGTTGCAGTTCCTGATGTTTGCTTCATATCGACCACTAAATGGCTAAATTAGCCAATGACCAAAACTGAAAAAATGATCCTTATTTAATGAAGTAAAAGTTGAAAAAAAATGACCCTCTGAACCGTTCAAGAAGGGGTTCAAAATCGGACCCAAACTCAGCTGCAGAGCCAGCTTACTGGTTCTGCTGATGCTGAAATTTCAGTTTCTTAAATTTAGCCAAACGCGCCACAAAATGGATTGATCTGGAGTCAAACCTGACTCAATGTTCTAGTATTAGGTGTGGACTATCACCATGTAAACCAGAGGCCCAAGACAATATGGGTCGGATACTGAACCGGACCCATGAACAGCAAGGGTCTTGCTAAACTGCTTCTCTGAGCAGTTGGGGAAATAATTTTAAATAAAATACAACCCAAACAAAAAATGGGCCAAATTGGTGCCAGACGTTATCTAAGACCTTAGAGGTGATATTCAAGTATCGGTTCATAAAAATCGGATCCAAATTAAATATGATCCGGACCCTCAAAATTGGAACAAAAATTTGTCTGCATCAGCTGATGCTGATGCAGAATCTGTCCTGGGAATTTGGTATGAACCGGCCAATATTTTGACTTGGACCGGCCCTAAACCAAATTTATTCTTAAAGTTAAGTCCCTTGGATGCAAGAGGACGCCCAAAACGGGTCAAATTAGGCCCGATTGAACCATAAAAAAATTAGGAAAGCAGAACTGTCCTGGACAGTTTTGCTGAAACCCGAATGGGCAGTCTGTGTTGGCAGACTGAACCGGCCACCATCCGATCACCAAATCGGCTCACATTTGGGCACAAAATAGCTATGACCCATATCCAAGTTGTGTAAAATCGTATCACGAAAATGGACTATATAACTCAGTAAACCGGTCCCTCAAAGCCTTTCGCAAACCGGTTCAGCTTAAATGGTAATTTGAGCCCTTTATTAAAAAGGGTTAGACTGGGCCCAAATTTGCTAAAAATTGACCGAACCAATGACCAATTGACCCGAAAATGATTTTGAGATAATTATAAAAAAATTCGGGCTCAAAATAATTAGGAAACCCAGTCCCAAGCCTTAACCGAACCGGTTCACAGGAACTGGAAAATTTTCGGAATATAAATAAAATATTAAACTAACTAAAGACCTATCTCTACTTGACTTATTAACATCAATAAGTATTGAATTAAATTATTTAAGCTACGGTAAATTAATTGGCCATCAAGTAGAATGAAAGGCACTAAGTATGGAATAAAGTTCCATATGCATTTTTGTGAGGTCCAAAAAAATTAAGAGGCTCAAAGTTGGGGTTGAAATTATTGACTGATCTTCAACGAAACGTGACAAGGAAGATAGCTTAATTAGAATAAGGAGCTTTGACCGAAAAGTTGACCTGAATAAATCAATAGCAACTAAAGCCAAAAGCCAACTTTACTATTTAGTTAGAATCCAACCAAACATCGACTAAATGGAGTAAGTAAACTACCTCGTAATAGTCTGAGAAGAAGTACTCGAGTAAGTAAATTAACTTACTCCCACCCACCATCTGAAAAGAGGTACCGAAGCAAGTGACTTACCCCACTTACTCCACCTAACCCCTCCTCTATAAATACTCAGCTTCGACCAAGGAAGCTGGCACGAACAACCAGCGAGAAGAATAGTAAGGAGTAGAGGAGATAAAGCTTCCAGTGGGTAAAGATGAACAAACAACTGTCAGGCAAGTGTACACTCTATTTTTAACTTTACAATATTGCAAGTGTACTTCGAACATTACTCTTTTAAGATTTGTTTTTAAGAATGCCACAAGTGTACTCACCTTTTTAAGTTCGTGTTCTTAATGCAAGTATAACTAATGATGTTCAGTTATTTCATGATGTTCGCACGCATGAAGTTTAAATTATTGCAGATTCAAATGATGACCAGTCATTTAATTATGAAAAAGTAGACCGGCTTTGTAAAGTGACGTATAAGCTCTTTGATTTGAAACCGGCCTTAAAGAATAATTAAAAGCGGCCTTGCATTGAAATTTGAACCCGACATTTGCTCTTTGATGTTGAAATTGGCCTTAATGGAAACCAGCATGATATGAAATCGGCATGCATAATGTGAACTCAACTTTTGGTAAAATTGAAACCAGCCTCCACCTTAAGCCTAAATCAAGTTCGGCCTCCCTTGAATACTAAATGAAGTTCGGCCTCCCTTGATGCTAGATCAAGTTCGGCCCTCCCCATAAGTGTGAAAGAAGTTTGGGTCCCCTTGAATGCTAAATCAAGTTCGGCCTTCCCATAATGAAAAACTGAGTTCGGCCTCCCCTTGATGGAAAAATCAAGTTCGGCTTTACCCTTGATGAAAAATCAAGTTCGGCTTTCCCCTTGATGAAAAATCAAGTTTGGCTTTCCCCTTGGTGAAGAAAATCAGGTCCGGCCTCCACACCATGAAAATCACAACCGGCCTTGAGAGAAGAAAATCTGAACTGGCCTCTTGGTGAGATGAAAATATGAACCGGCCTCCCACCTTATGAACCACAACCGGCCTCTTGGTGAGATGAAAATCTAAACCGGCCTTCACCTCATGAAATCACAACCGGCCAACTTTATATCATGAAAATGAAACCAGCTCCCTTGATGTGAAAAGAGCTCCGGCCCTTCCTTGATGAAAATATAAACCGGCCACTTCAAGCATGAAAATCTAAACCGGCCACTTTACGTATGAAATCTAAACAGGCTTTCCTTTGTAAGAAAATGAAACGGGCCTTCCTATATAAGAAAATTTAACCGGCCTTCCCTTGTATAAAAATGAAACCGGCTACCCATGCATGTGAAATTGAGTTCAGTTTTACCCCTGCACGTGAAATTAAGTTCAGTTTTACCCTTGCATGTGAGATCAAGTTCGGTTCCTTTTGCATGTGAAATTAAGACCAGCCTGGCATATTATTTTGAAAGTTGAAATCGCCTGTAACATGGCCACCTAGAAAAAGAACGAAGGAAACATGAACCGGCTTTATGATAAGACAAATAAGTTCTAACTTTAGCTTTGAGAGATAAGGTTCTCTGACATGCCTTAGAACCTTAAGGTGATAATCAAGGATAGCCGAAGTGAGAGCCGTCATTGGGGCTTTGTACAAGGAGGAAGTGAGAGCCGTCCTCGGGGCTTTGTACGAGGAAGTGAGAGCTGTCCTCGGGGATTTGTACAAGGAGGTATTGCTATGATTGTGAGGAGATGTGTACAATCTATCCTGGATTAAAGTCCCCCTTCCGTTATGCAATAAATAAAAGAAGTTAAATTATGATCTGTATTGTGTTATGCCGAAATATTATCTGTTCTGACTTTCTGACTTGCTTTTGTTCGGCTAAATGCTATGTATATATATATGATGCCTGATTTCCTACATTAACCGTCCTAAGTATTTTGCATGATTCTGGCCAAATGACATTCTGTATATATATCTGTAACTATTGACAACACGAACGTTTTT
>JAODPA010141691.1:0-15787 GCA_025585075.1 Nepenthes mirabilis | reverse complement strand
GAAGCTTCCATTTCCTTCCTATTTTTCTTCACGTGGCCCTTCCTTTCTCTTTCTCTCTCTTCCTCTCTCTCTTCCTCTTCTCTTCTTCTCTCCCCGCCCGCTCGCTCGCTCGCTCGCTGCCTATATATAGGCATCGGGGCCGCTCGAGCGCCTATCGGGCGAGCAGCGAGCGGCAGGGGATTCTGGAGAATTCCAGAGGGCGGCTGGCGAGCGGGATTTTTCCAGAAGATTCTGGAATTTCCGCTCGAGCCCCCGCTCGAGCGCCAGGCGAGCGGTGGAGCTTTCCAGAGGATTCTGGAAGCTTCGCTCGAGCCGGCGTTGAGCATGCATTAGGCGGCTGGGCTTTTGTTGTTTCGGCTCGAGCGGTGGATCGAGCATTCATCAAGCGGCGGCTGTTTTGAGCGTGTGTTGAGTAGGAAAGCTTCGGGTGGCGTTTTCTTCATTAAAAGTCCCCAGATTTTTACCAAGTTCATCTATTTATTTATCCAATATTCTAAAGATATGCCTTACCTCATGTTAATTCTATTTTTGATTTGGGAACCTCACAATAATTCATCACAATCACTTATTTACTTCCACATTTACAATACCTGGGAAAAACTTCACACTAATTTATCAAGTTTGAGGGCAACTTAAACCTATTAATTTCCCTGCGACTTAGCTCAAGTACTCAATCAGTTAAAAATTCTTACTTTAATTTATGCTAAGTCTCAATAATGAGCATTCTCCCCGTACCTTAAATTCCTATAATTGGTGGTAACCTTCTAAATTCTTCCAGTGTTTCCAAATCACCTCATTGATTAAACGGTCATCTTGAAGAATCTTGAGTGTTGAATTATCCTGGTTCTTATTACCCAATGCATTCTATTAGAATTTAATTCTACCAAGTTTGAAGACACAATAAATTCATTAACTACTTTTCTGACTTAACTCGAAACCTCAAACTGCTGAAAGTTCTTACTTGATCCTATCCTAAGCCTAGAAGGGAAATATTCCTTCTGAGCCTCAGATTGAAACTTCATCATATGTGGATTTGCAATATTTTCGCTGTGCTACTCTAATTATTTATTTAACTATGAATTATCCGGTTATAATTTGTCGCTATATCAAATTTAACTTAACTCCCAAAACTCCTTGATCAAGTTTCAATTAAAAATTATCACCCAAAGATTTATTACAACTTTAGGTCATTACCCGAAATCTCAAAGTCCAAATACTTAGAAGCCTCAGAATCTTGTTGGCATACCGATGGGCTACCTAATTTAATCCAAACACGCTCTCCATAATCATAATATAGGTGAATCGTCTTGAAACAAAACCATAGGGATTTCTCGTTCCAAAATTTCATGGCTCTAATACTTTGAATACCTTTCTATCTCCCAATTTAAGAAAATGACCCTCTATTGTCCAAGAATTTGAACGTATTTGCTATTTTTCCTTTCACATCTCCTACAAAATACTGAAAGCACACTGAGTCTAAAAACTCTTAACGTCAATTATCAGCATTAAGGCCAAATTTCATGAAAATGCTAAGGTTTCTCCCAGCAATTCTTAAGTGGGTCTATCCATTTGCAATAATGCAAGATTGTTTCTTTATTTATGACATATCTATTATAACCCTTGAAACTATCTGGTATTAGCTACCTCCAAGGTAAGGTCCCTAAGTTCCCAAAGTGGAGATTCTAACTATTAATTTTGACATACTGGTGGAGAAATTCTAATTATGAACCCTACCCCCACTTATATGGGGATAGTTGTGAGGTTCTGAGTTAAGAAAATAATAATTAGAAGGCAATTAAGTTAATATGGCTGTACCATGGTCAAAAGGTATGAGAGGAATCGGATGAACAACTCAAAGAGCCAAAATCGATAAATCGGGAACGAAAACTGTAAACCGAGTTATGTAACTTTGAAAATATGATTTCGGATTTTAAAGCATGATAATCATGGCTTATCAAGGTTATATAATCAAGGACAAGGCCCTAGGATGTGAAAGATTGGGTTAGAATGGTCAAAACGGGGCCCAAACGGTGAAAACACGGCGTAGGCTTGCTGCTGGCTTGCCGCGGCTCAGACCGGCGCCCTCCGGGCACTCAAGCCCTCCGAGCGCTCAAGCCCTCCTATCTAGCAGAAAAACCAGAAGCGAGGCTGCTCGCTGGCCGCTCGAGATGAGCTCGAGCGGCACGCGTAGTATAAATACGCGCCGAGTTTTCCTTCTCCCTAGTTTCTGATCAGTCAAGGGTTTGAGGAGAGAGAGAGAGTGCCGATTTTAGAGAGAGAAGAAGGGAGATTGAGGCCCGGGAGTCCAGATCTGTCCGAGAGCCAGGTATAAAGGTGAAAGCACGCGTTGAGGCAAGTGTTCTTGTGACGACCCAGATTCTTAAACATAGAAAGTCCCAGTCATGGAGTCAAAATAATCAAAGGATCGGGGAAAAATTGAAGGTTATTTGGAAAATGTAAACCAACTTTAGAGCATATCTTGAAATCAGAAAGTGTCTCCTGAATTTGAAGACCGGAGTAAATTGTGTGAAGTGAGGCCGAAGTGGCCTGACGATCGAAATGGCCTTTGTGTGAGGAAAAAAGAAGTCCCTCCTCTTGTGCCAAAATGAAGTCCCTCCTCTTGTGCCAAAATGCAGTCCCTCCTCGTGTGCCAAAATGAAGTCCCTCCTCTTGTGCCAACATGAAGTCTGGCCCCTTAAGAAGAAAAGTAGTCCGGCTTTTTAAGTAAATAATGAGGTCCGGCTTTCAAGTGAATAATAAGAAGAGTTGACCGGATGTGGAGATGTTGACCGGAATTGGAGAGTCGACCGGCAGCATTGGCAATAAATAAAGAGCAATTGGCCGGAATAAATGGAACTAAGGACAGAAGTAAACTTTAGGATTTAGTTAGGATTTAACTAGGCGGCGACCAAAAAGGAGTAGGTAAACCGACCTAGTTACTCCACCTACCCTCTAAAATGAAGTACGAGGGTAAGTAACCTACCTCCACTTACCCACCTGCTCCCTCCTCATTATATATCTGACTCTAGGGGTAGTGTGAGTTTCTGGTGCCAAGGAAGAATAAGGAGCGAAGAAGAAGGGAGTGAAGGAGAGAGCTCCAAGACGGTAAAAATCGACTGTCAGGCAAGGAGGGAAGAATTTTGAGTCAGCCCGTTAGGCAAGTGTACCTCGGATTCTGTTTTTAAGATTATTGCAAGTATATTCTGCTCCATTTCTAAATTCATACTTTACTGCAAGTTACTTCGGACGCTCTTTTAAATTGATGCTTTAAGAATATTGCAAGTATAATATGCTCTGCTTTTAAGTTCATGTTTTGAGAATATTAAAGTGTACTCTGTTTTTAAATTCCTGCTTTTTGCATTAAATATCCAGCTCTTAATGTAAAATGAACTCCGGCCTCAATGTAAAATGAACTCCATCCTGTTAATAAAAAAGTGCTCCATCCTGTTAATAAAAAAGAACTCTGTCCTGTTAATGAAAAAGAGCTCCGTCCTGTTAATGAAAAAGTGCTCCGTCCTGTTAATGAAAAAGAGTGCCGTCCTGTTAATAAAAAAGTGCTCCATCCTATTAATGAAAAAGTACTCCGTCCTGTTAGTGAAAAAGAGCTCCATCCTGTTAATAAAAAAAGAGCTCCGTCCTGTTAATGAAAAAAAGCTCCGTCCTGTTAATGAAAAAGAGCTCCATCTTGTTAATGAAAAAGAGCTCCGTCCTGTCAATGAAAAAGTGCTCCGTCCTGTTAATGAAAAAATGCTCCGTCCTGTTAATGAGAAAGAGCTCCGTCCTGTTAATGAAAAAAGTGCTCCGTCCTATTAATGAAAAAGAGCTCCGTCCTGTTAATGAAAAAGAGCTCCGTCCTGTTAATGAAAAAGCACTCCGTCCTGTTAAGGAAAAGGCACCGTCCAAAATGTACTCTGTCCAAAAAGAACTCCGGCCTTAAGAAGAAAACAAACTCTGATTTTAAAAGGAATTCCACTCCGGGTTTTTCAGAAGAAAATGCACTCCGATTTTTAAGAAGGAAAAGAACTCCGGCTTTTAAAGTACTCCGTCCTTTGAGTAAAAAGCACTCCGTCTCCTTGAGTAAAAAGCAGTCCGTCTGAAAAGTACTCCGTCCTTGAGTAAAAAGCACTCCATCCCCCTGAGAGAAAAGCACTCCGTCCCTGTTAATCTCCGTCGTTTTTAAAAGTAATTCGTCCAAGCTTTCTGAAGTCCGGCATTTTGAAGAAAAAGAACTCCGGTTTGTATTGAAAATGAACTCCGGCTTGAATTGAAAATGAATTCCGTCTCCGAACTGAAAATGAGCTCTGGTTTGTACTGAAAATGAAACCGGCTCCCTTAATGAGAAAAGTGCTCCGGCCCTTCCTTGATAAAAATCCAAACCGGCCCCAAGTATAAATTGTTTCCGAAAATATATATACCGACTTGTACCTAGGAAATTTTCATGTATATAGCTAAAGATATATTATGCAAATATGAGTTCGAAAAGGGGTTTTTAATAAAAAGATAAATGATAGCCGACCTCGGGGCTTTGTACAAGGAGGAAAAGAGAGCTGACCTTGGGGCTTTGTACAAGGAGGAAATGAGAGCCAACCTCGGGGCTTTGTACAAGGAGGAAAAGATAGCCGACCTCGAGGCTTTGTACAAGGAGGAAATGAGAGCCGACCTCGGGGCTTTGTATAAGGAGGAAAGAGAGCCGACCTCGGGGCTTTGTAAAAGGAGGAAATGAGAGCCGACCTCGGGGCTTTGTACAAGGAGGAAAATAAATATGAAGTATCGTTTACTGTTTTACCGATATGCTATGTTACAGTAAAAAGATGATAATGAATCGTACAGTAAAAAGATGATAGAGTATCTTTTGAGAAAAAGATGATAATGAATCATATACAGTGAAAAGATGACAGTGAATCTTCTGAGAAAAAGATGATAATGAATCATATACAGTGAAAAGATGACAGTGAATAGTATAGAGTATTGTTTTCAGTTTTACCATGCATCAGTAAAGTTTATAGTTATTATTTTACAGTCTATAGTGTAACGAATTATGAAGCACGAGATTTAATATTGTTATAGTATGTTTTTACCAGATGATGTTTTAATTTAAATGTTCTGATTCTGCATGGTTATATGATCGTTTTTTGCACAACCGTTTTACAGTTCATATGCATGTACCTTGCTGAGTCTCGGCTCACTATTTTATATTTTTTTCCCCCACAGATGAAGCTTTAGAGCTTGTGCCTGACGAGTTGGAATGATTAGAGCTTGTCTGAAGAATTAAAGATCTCGGAAGCTTATTTTGGAGAAATATTATTGTAATGACTGATAAACTTCTATGGTTAAACATTTTGGCTATGTACTTGGAATTGAATATCTTGGAATGAATATGAATGCTTCTGCAAGTGTTAGAATAACTTCCGCTATACTTATTATGATTAAAAGTATATGGGTCCTAGATGGCATCTGTGATCCTGTGTTGCACCAAATTGGTTTAGTTGGGTTTTCTATTATCTTATGAATGACAGAATCTGAAAAAAAAAAAAATCCGTTCCGTCACAGTTCTCATACCCACGGTGAACGGTAGAATCTTGAAACCCATGAGTATGGGCTAGGGAATACGTAGTTGTTTGGCCGAATCGTGTTCGTTTCGCCTGGATTGGTTTTACCGAAACCTTAACCCACGAAATTTGGGAATTTTCCGTTTTCCGCCCATGTATCATGAAATTGACCCCAAAATGTGAATCCCCACGTCCCAATGATGCGTATATATCGGCCGTGGGTTCGATTTCGCACGTTTTGACCCATTCGCGGTGTCCGAGCCCTCTAAGTGGGCGCTGTCACTTCACCAGAGACCGAAGGTGGAAATTGCATGTTGTCACCTTCGTGAAATGTTGAAACGATCCTAGAAAATGAATCCCCGTGTCCCAATTGTAGGTATATATCGACCGGATGTCGAATCCCGCAAGATTTGACCCGTTTGTGGCATCCGGGAGCCTTAAAAGTTCCTCGTAATTGTTTATCCGAAATTGAAAGGGAAGTTGCATGCTTTCATCATCGTGATATGTTAAATCAAACCCAAATGTGAAATCTCGTGTATGAATTGTGCGTACAAATTCACTGGACGGCCGATCTCCAAGTATTGAACTGTGTACGGCGTCCGGGTGGTCAAAGAGAAATCTGATAATGTTCACCCAAAACAAAATGAGAAATGTAAAGTGTTATGTGATCATAATTGTAATAAAAGTAACGTTTAACTGATTAAACGTAAATGTGAGCTCCGAAACGTGTATCCGTGTGCTAGAGGCAAGGGGATGAGTCCCGGAGGTTTTGAAGTGATATGTGATCATCGGAGGTAAGAATCTGATCTCTCTTGTAAACTTGAATTGATTATTGTGACTAAGGGAACTGGATCCCGCAGAAAGTGGAATTGAACTTGTGATGACTTGTTGTGGATGAAGGGAATTAAGTCCCATTGGATATTGAGAATCGTGACATGAATGGAAGGGAGTCCACATTGTGCTTGTGATGATATGATCTCCTGGATGGAGATGTGTTTAATGATGTAATCTCCCGGTTGGAGATGATTGTGATGGGAATGAGATTTCCCAAGATTTGATCGTGTGTGGCAAATGTGGATTTCCCTCTCCAAGTGTCGAACCTAATCTCGAAACTAGGACCCTGAGTTGTATGGGTAGTATTCCTTGGTATACCATGTCTATCGCGGTGTGAACCCGAGGAATACTTGGCCACGTATTCCGGCCGCTCGTGGGAGTGGGTGATATATGTGGTACACTTTAGAAAACTACTGTGGAAGAACGAGGATTACCCTGGTCCCCGAGGGTGTGGGGCGTGTCAGTTGAACACTACATAGTGAGATGTAGTTGTTCGTTGATTGTTGCATGGATGCAACCAGGGGTCGAAAGCTGCCGACCTAAAATGCAGCCGGCCTTTAGAATGTGTAGCAAACACATTCGTTACCTCGTTCTCTTGCATCGTTGGTTAGTACGGCCTACTAGCCGGGGGTCCGCAAAGATGATGTAATAATGAAAATGGATAATGTCCAACCGAAGTAACCGTAAGAACCATGTGAAACCAGTGATTCAAGATGTAATCATGAAAATTCCGTGAGAATCAAGTGATTCCGATTGATGACCAATCAATGTAATCGTGAGAACCGTAGGAATCAAGTGATTCTAGATGTTTCTTATTTCCTATCCTGTTTCTTGTTTATGGAGAGTATATGTATCTTTCCCCCGTTCCAGTTCTTGTGAATGCCTTGGAGATGTGCTTATGATTATACTTGCTGAGCTGTTAGCTCACTCTTACTGCTGTTGTTTTTCTTTCAGATGAGAACACTTAGCTGTCGCAGATAGATAGAGCAAGAAGAGGGGCTTGATTGATGAGATTGGCTGGACGGCAAGTGCGCGAAAGCTCTGGACTTAGAGTTGATCGGATTGCAGATGGCCACTCAGTGTTGAGCGTGGCTTATTATTGTTGTTTTATGGTTTTGTTATGCTTCGGCATTCATGATGATTTAGTATGCTTCCGCGTCTGTATTGATGTTTGGAGTTTTATTTCATTTAGATGGCATCTCTCTAGGTCCAATATAGTAGATAGGAGTACTATATTGGAGCCATAGATGATATGGCAGATTGTGATCCTGTGTGGCATGTTGTAGGCTTCGAGTTAAGCCCTTTTGTTTAGATGTGTGCTTGTACAGGTTGATATTTAACAGGTTATACCGATTGGTTTTCGTCCAGTTGTAGAGGAAACTCTGCCAGATTTTCTGTAGAAGTCCATAGTTTAATTACGGGCTTAGGGTTGTGTTGCCATTGACGGAGGTTATTCGATGGAAAATAATCCGGTCTGTCACAATAGTCATCTATTACAACACCAAAATAGAAAAATTCTAACCTCCTTAAAAATATTACATGCTATGTTAACTTACTAGATCCATCAATGGTCATCCCAAATAACATGGAAATCAATTGACCCCTTTTTACTCCTTAAAATTATCTTTTGTATCTCATCATAACGATTACAAATCTTTCTCGAGCTAAATAACTCATGGACACTACAATCCTCGAGGAATACTTGCCAGAGTGCTTATCAGATTCAGTTAATCCTAAGAAAGCCATACCCCTTCTCAACATTAATCAGCCTTCCCTATTTAGTCACCACTTAAGGTCCTACGGATTCAAAATCGTGCTATCAAAGATACCTTACGCTCAACGGGGCATTTTCTTAGACTAAACTTGCGTTCCTTTCTCGATCAGGTCTCTAGTTAACAATTGCTCTCAATCCATGACACAATTTTCAATGGAGTATATATTTTCTACGTTCCTTTGGACCCATCATGAGGTCATCTCAATATGGACCCAAATATGACTGAAAGATCCATCCCATAAAATTCATGGACACCCACAAAAATTCAAAACCCATATAGCACTTTCAAACTTCATAGCCGCCATACCTTTATCCGAATACTGCCGTGGAAAAATTTTTTTTTCAATCATCCATCATCGACATGTTATAGAAACGGATCGATCTTAAAAATAACCTATTCATTTATTGTGCCCACTTATCGATTGATTAATCCTCCGAGTAACCCATTACTCAACCAACCATAACAGTCTCATTAGTTTATCTTAATTCCTAGAGGTTTCAAGGTATCCACAACAGTACCTAGCCAATACTCCTTTAATTCCATACAAAATCCTCAGAGGCTAATATCGATTTCAACCGACTCAAAATCATCCATTAAAACAAGTCGGCTTGATCTTTTCTTCTGAATATATATACATATCCTTAAAACTTTTCATAGTTAGATTTCTTAACGTCCATCAACTAACTCAAAGGGGTGTTCTCTTTACTAATTGGATTTAACACCTATTCTCGGTTCGATTAGCTTTATCTCTTATTCAGAATTCATGACTTGATTGAAAGTTATAATATCCTATCAATACCTTTCATATTAACATCTACGAACACATTTCTTAATTCCGATGGATTCGCATTACCCAAAAATTCATACACTTGATCACTATGAATTGATCCTAAATCTATATCCTCAAACTTACTTTCCCAAGATCGACTCCAAGTTACATAGACCTCAAGCCATCAATTCCACTTATCTGCCATACTGACTAGATTTGTCTATGTCCCTTTTAGGACCTCAACCCAGAATGATCAAGCTTAAACTTTGAACCAAAACCAATTACTCTAGGCCTTGAATCAATACCAATCAGCTCAAGCACTAAATCGACACCAATTAATTTACGATGTCAAGGTGCCTCCTCACAGCTCTCTCAACCTATTCCTACAGGAATTCAGTATAGATATTCAAACCTATGCTTCCGCTTTTTGATCAATCAATTTCTAAGGCATCTCAATTCACTGATACCAAATATAATGAAACGAACTTGTTTTTTTTCCTCAAAAGCTTCCGTCAAGACCAGAACAGGACTAAATTGTAAGGCAAGACTTCTACAAAAATTTCGGCAGAATCTCCTTTGTAACTGGATGAAAACCAAAAAAGACAACCTATAAGATCAACCATCACAAGCACACAACCATCGATTATCCACAATTCTTCCCACAACAAGCATACACAGGATCACACGTGCCATCCATGACATAAATCTTTAAAAACGTTAGCTACACTAACAGTTCAATAACGATATATCGTCTAGGACCTGTACAGTATATCCAAACTTTAGAGCGGAAGTTAAACTATTAACCTGCAGAAGCATAGTCTTTCCTTTTTACTATCATGTACATCATATGCGCTCTATACAAAATTCATATGTTCATGAACATCCATAGACACAAGATCAGTATACAAAATCACATGATCACTCAAGTCTTTACGTCAACTGCTCTCCCAAATAGCTCCAAAATGCTTCAAGTCCTCAAAAGTCTTCAGAAATTTCTCTTGATCACTCTTTCTCGTTAGGCACTAACTCTACTGTCTCATCTGGAGGAAAAAAATAATAAAACAGTGAGCCGAGACCCAACAAGGTACATGCATATGAATGGTAAAACAATGATGCAGAACGATCATATAACTGTGCAAAAACAGAACGGTCATACAAAACATAATCTAGAAAACAGAGAAGGCATACTTTGACGATATTAAACCTCATAATTAGAAATCAGTAATTGGTAAACTGTAAACTGTAAACTGTGAACGGTAACAGTAATCGGTACACTATAAACTGTAAACGGTAAACTATAATCGGTAAACTGCAAACTATATACTGTAATCGGTAAACTTGTAAACGGTAACTGTAATCGATAAACTGTAAACGGTAAAATAACATAACCTTACCGTAACAGACCCTGCCAGTATACCCTACTAACTAAGAGGTTAATAATCGAGGATAGATTGTGTTCACTCCACATAATCCAAGGCCTATGACTGTAACATGTATATCCCATCCCGATGGATCTGTGATGGACCGGGTTATTTTTCTTAAATAACTCTCCGTCAATGGCTACACACCCACTAAAGTCCATAATTAATGCTTATAGATTCTATAGAAAATCCGACATAGTTTTCTCTATAACCGGACGAAAACCAAAATACAACCTGTTAAATATCATCCTGTACAAGCACAGATCTATCAAAAGGCTTACACACAAAGCCTACAACACGTCACACGGGATTACAATACTGCCATATCATCCATGGCTCCAATACAGTACTCTATCTACTATATGGATCTAGAGAGATGCCATCTAAATGAAACAAAACTCCAAACATCAATACAGACGCGGAAGCATACTAAATCATCATGAATACGGAAGCATAAAAAAACCATAAAACAACAATAATAAGCCACGCTCAACACTGAGTGGCCGTCCGCAATCCGATCCAACTCTAAGTCCAAAGCTTTCGCGCACTCGCCGCCAGCCAATCTCATCAAACAAGCCTCTCATCTTGCTCTATCTATCTGCGCCAGCTAAGTGTTCTCATCTAGAAGGAAAAACAGCAAGAGTGAGCGTATAGCTCAGTAAGTATAATCATACTCAATACTCGTAGGAAACAGAATAGAACAGCTGGAATGGGGGAAATACAAGTAATCTCAATAATAATGAATCAAGAAAGGGAACAGGGAACATCTGGAATCACTGGGTTCTTACGGTTACATCGATTAGGCATTAATCATTTTCATCATTATATCATCTTTGCGGACCCGGGCTAGTAGATTGTACTAGCCAACGATGCGAGCGAATGAGGAAAGGAGTATGTTCACTACACATTCTAAAGCCACGGCTACATTTTAGGTCTGCAGCACTCGACCCCTGGTTGCATCCATGCAGCAATCCACGAACAACTACATCTTGCTATGTAGTGTTCAACCGACACGCCCAACACCCCCGGGGATCAGGGCAATCCTCGTTCTTCCATAGTAGTTTCCTAAAGCGTACCACACACATCACCCGCTCCAACGAGCGGCCAGAATACGTGGCCAGGTATTCCTCGGGTTCATACCGCGATGAACATGGTATGCTCAAGAATACTACCCCTACGAATTAGGGTCCTAGTTTCAAGATTAGGTTCAACACTTTGAGAGGAAAATCCACATTTGCCACACACGGTCACATCTCAAGAAATCTCATTCCCATCACAACATCTCCAATCCGGGAGATCATATCATCAAACACATCTCCAACCGGGAGATTACATCATCACAAGACACAATGTGGATTCCCTTCCATTTACTTTCTAGGCTTACAACCTTCTATGAGACTCAATTCCCCTAATCACAATCCGTGGGACTCAATTCCCATAATCCACAATCAAATCATTCCAAATTCGTGAGGGACATTAGGATTTCTTACCTCCGATGATTACATATCGCCTTAGGAGCCTCCGGGACTCATGCCCCGCTTCTGGTACCCAAATACACATTTTTTGGGCTTATTGTGATGGAACGGGTATATTTTTTTTTTTTACAATACAGAATCTAGATGCCATCTAGGACCCATATACTTTTAACCATAATAAGTATAGCGGAAGTTATTCTAGTACTTGCGGAAGCATTCATATTCATTCCAAGATATTCATTTATGAGTACATAGCCAAAAATGTTTAACCATAGAAGTCCATCAAGTCATTACAATACTATTTCTCCAAAATAAGCTTCCGAGGTCTTTAATCCTTCAGACAAGCTCTAATCACTCCGACTCATCAGGCACAAGCTCTAAAGCTTTATCTATAGGGGAAAAATATAAAACAGTGAGCCGAGGCTCAGCAATCTACATGCAGATTTCCATAAACATTGTACTGTCAGGCGGATGCACAAATAATAATAAACAATAGCGGATTAGAAAACGAGTATAATCAATGCAGGAAAAACCAGAACAGGACCACGGGAAAACATAAAACAGTGAGCCGAGGCTCAGCAAGCTACATGCAGATTTCCATAAACATTGTACTGTCAGACGGATGCACAAATAATAATAAACAATAGCGGATTAGAAAATGAGTATAATCAATGCAGGAAAAACAAGAACAGGACCATATGCAATACTGTAATCAATACTTAGCCAGATAAAGATCGAACAGGATGTCGGAGCTTAAAACAGAGTCAGATTTGTAGTAAAAAAAAGACTTCTTTTATTCTTCTGCTTACGGAGGAGGCATAAATCGAGGATAGATTATGTTCAGTCCACACAATCCAAGGCCGATAACTGAACAGAAGTATCCCGTCTCGTGGGATTGGTATGCCACCCGAAGGTAGGCCAGAAACTAATGCTTTTCCTCCTGACCATAACGCCCCGAGGACAGGGCGGACCACAAATAGCTCCATGGACAGAGTTTGCTTTCCTCCTGACCGTGACGCCCCGAGGACAGGGCGGACCATAACTAACTCCATTGACAAAGTTATCATCGATTACTACCATAAGGTTCTAAGGCATGCCGGAGAACCTATCCGGACTGTAGTCAGTCCAGGGTCCAAAATAACAGAAACAGAAATACTTCATTATTATTGCTTTACTGAAAACCATTTCAAATCATATAACTTAATTCGAAAATCATATACTTAAATACACTTGAGGCCGGTTTCGATTTCATGGCATAAAATATACTTGGGGCCGGTTTAGAATTTATCAAGGAAGGGCCGGAGCTCTTTTCTCGTTAGGGGAGCTGGTTTCACTTTCAGTACAAAGCTGGGATTCATTTTCAGTACAGAAAGTCGAAGTTCTTTTTCTCAAAATGTTGGAGTGCTTTTCTTCAAAAATCAGAGTGTGTTCCTTCAAAAAGCCGGAGTGCCTTTCTTCAAAAAGTCAGAGTGCTCAAAAGCCGAAGTGCTTTCCTTCAAAAAGCCAGAGTGCTCAAAAGCCGGAGTGCTCAAAAAGCTTGAGTGCTTAAAAAGCTGGAGTTCATTTCTCTTAAAAGCCGGAGTTCATCAAAGCCAGAGTTCTCTTTTCTTTCTCAAAAGCCGGACTTCTTTTTTAACAAAAAGCCGGAGTTCAAAAGGCCGGAATTCTTTTCTGAAATCTGAACTTCTTAAAACTGGAGTGATCTTTCTTTAAAATTCGGAGGGACTTTCTTTAAAATCGGGAGTGCTAAAGTCGGAGTGACTTTTCTTAGAAATCCGGAGTGCTAAATCCGGAGCGACTTTTCTTCAAAATCTGGAGTGTTAAAACCGGAGTGACTTTTCTTTAAAATCCGGAGTACTGAAACCGGAGTGACTCTTCTTTAAAATTCGGAGTGCTAAATCCGGAGTGATTTTTCTTTAAAATCCGGAGTGTTGAAACCGGAGTGACTCTTCTTTAAAATCCTGAGTGCTAAATCCGGAGTGACTTTTCTTTAAAATCCGGAGTTCTAAAATCCGAAGTGCTTTTTCATTCAAAGGACGGAGTTCTTTTCAAAACCGAGGTTTCATAAATCCGGAGTACTTTTTACTGAAGGATGGAGTACTTTTAAAAGTTAAGGCTCATGAATCCAGAGTACCTTTATTACTGAAGGACGGAGTGCTTTTTCATTTTGGAAAAACCGAACTAATTCTTTATTAAGGAAAAACCGAACTTGATTTTCTTAAGGGAAAACTGAACTTCTTTTAAGCAGAATCAATGATTAGAACAGAAATCGTACATACCATAACATATACTCATCAAGAATCAGATATACTTGCAATGAAACATGCACGTACTTGCATTAAATCATGATCTTAAAAGTAAGGGGGGGTGTACACTTGCAAACATTCTGAACTTAAAACATGGAGCGTATACTTCGCAGTATTTAAAAACAGAGCTTAAAGGGGCAGCGTCCGAAGTGACTTGCAGCAAAACAGAGTGCCGTATATTTGCAATTGAATTAAAAACTGAAATTAATAAGTGGCGTCCGAAGTATCTTGCAGCAAAACAGAGTGCAGTATTTTTGCAAATGAACTAAAAATCGGACTGAAAGGCAACGTCCGAAGTAACTTGCCTGAGAGTTGATCGCCTAAATTCTACCGTTCTTGAAGCTTTTCCCCTTCACTCTCTTCCTTCTACTTGCCGGTGCATCAACCAGCACCGGGTTTATATAGAGGAGGGGTTTGGTGGAGTAAGTGGAGTAAGTCACTTATTCCCGTTTGGTCGCTGCCTAGTTGGATCCTAACAATAAAGTTCGTTTGGTCGCCGCTTGGTTGCCACTTGGTCGCCGCCTAGTTGGATCCTATCAATAAAGTTCATTTGGTCGCTACTTGGTCGCCGCCTAGTTGGATCCTAACATTAAGGTTCGTTTTTGTCCTTAGTTACCATTAGTTTATTTTAGGCCGACTGCGTCGGCCCACTCCTGCTGCTGGCCAACCTATATGGGCTACTTGTGATATTGAAAGGCCAAACTATTTTCACGAAAAGGAAGCCGGCTTGATTACAAGGCCGGACTGGATTTTCAGGGAAGGAGGCCGGTTCAGATTTTATGCAGGCCGATTAAATTTTGGACCTCACACTTACACATTTTAACACAACATTTGGCATAAGTTTCATCACAATTCAATAGAGGCAAAGCATGCAAATTTACACTTTAATCTCGGGTGAACAGTGTCAGGGGGCTTTTAGAGCATCCGGACGCCGCGAACGGTTCGATACTTGTGAGATCGGACGTCTGGTTGATACATATGCACAATTGGGACATGGTGATTCATCTTTTGGGGTCAATTCAACATACAACGAAGGTGGAAACATGCAATTTCCCTTTTCACACACGGATGAACAGTGTCAGGGCCAATTTAGAGGGCCCGGACACCGCAATCGGGTCGAAACGTGCGCAATCGAACCCGCGGCCGACGTATATATGCATTTAGGACATGAGGATTCATATTTTGAGATTGAAATAACATAATTCGGATGGGAAAACAGTGAACCCGAATCCGGGCGTTGGTTAGGGTTTTACGATACCAAATCGGTCGATTCGGACCACAAATTGGACAAGGAACTACATATTCATTGAACATAATTAATGGGCTACACATTCTTCAAATTTTGGGTGGGTATCGGAACGATAATACCCGATGGAGAACGAGTAAAAATCACAAAATAACAAATAGTGAGTATGAGAACACTTGCCTCGACGTGCTCTACATTTTCTCCAACTAGCTCGAGCTCGGAATCGGACCCGAAGGCCTCCATTTCCCCCTTTTCTCCTTCGCGAGCTCCTCCTCTCACCGGGCTCCCACGAGCGCTGCCGCTGCTCCACCGCGACGCCCGGCCGGCCACCACCTCGCACGGCCGTCGCCGGCCGCTGCCGACCCCTGCGCCACCGGCGCCGGCGCCGTCCGCCCCTCTCTCTCACCGATGA
>JAODPA010141680.1:20134-43109 GCA_025585075.1 Nepenthes mirabilis | reverse complement strand
TATTTTTTTCTTTTATGATAGGTTTCTACTTGTTGGGTGTCTATTGAAGGGGTTATAATTTTGCTTGTCTATAATTGTTAGGATAAATTCTCACGGCTGAAAATACGAGAGAGTATAAAAATAAGAAATTTATAACAAGATTCATAATGTGAAAATTATCAACTACTTTTGTCTAATTTGACATTTTTATTTTATTTCTGATTTTTCATTGTAAAATTTCATGGAAATGTAATTCGTTATCTAAGAAACGAGTGCAAAGGTCAGTGATATGGCTTTGTTTGATTTCGTTCACTGGCTTTTTCTTACTTAAAAAATGATTTTGAGCCGTAAGAACATTACATTCACTATTTTTACATATTTTTATTTGATTTGTGCTTGAGATAATAATCTTTTATTATGGAGGTTATATAAGTGTAATAATTGGCCTCAAATATTAAGAAATTTTCATTTCTCTGAATTAGCTATTCCTCTCAGACATTTAAATTTCAAATAGCTAATTTAATTTATCGACTGTATGTTATTATGATTGCTTTGTTGTCTTTTTTTTTTTTGGTAAGTAACTGTGTTAAGAGTAAGCTTTTTAAAATGACTGGCCCCACCGCATTGCGGCCCCATAACACAGAAACCCCGAAGGATTTTTTGGGAGGCACAGTACCACTGATGCTTCCGCGGAGAATCGAACCCGGGTGGAGAGGGAAAGCGTAGGCGTTATTCACCACCAGTTTGGTTTTAAGGATTTCAATTCAAAGAATCAGATTAATGATTTTTCTAACACTGATAATCAACGTGACATTACGATGGAAACTTGTACCTGACCTCATGTCACCGTCAGGAGCAAAGCAACTAAAATTATTCTGTAAGGAGATGCCATCTGCAAAGATGATCGTCCCACGACATCCTGGCCCTCCAAAATTAAAATAAATAAAATAAATTCATAATAAAATAATAAAATTCCAGCCCCACATTGCTGTGGAGATCTGATAAATCCAAAGAAAACAATTAAACTTTAAAATCCAGTATTAGCCGTCTCAAAGATGTTTACAATATAGAGTAAATAGTTTATAAATCAGATTTGTTTATGCTTAATCAAACAACTCACATTGTATTATTTTGATTCCATGAAGGCTGCCGCTAAACCGAGAGGAAAAGCTCCAACCACCATGGCTGCCGCTCTCTGCCACCTTGTTTTAACTTTAAAGTGCATCTGAAAGCAACCCCGTTGATACCAGAAGTCTATCGTCTTCTTCTGCTGCTTAGTGCCTGCATGCAGTGGTGGCTTTAAGGCAATGTCCTCATCCTCGGAATGGTCACAAGATTGTATGCCCATGCTGGTAATTCCATCCATGAAGAGTTACCCGAGGAGTGACGCCACGAGGGACCTCGAATTCAAGATCTATCGCCATCACCTCACCTGGCACCAAGGAGAAGTAGTTGTCCGAGTAATGGACGGGAAGAATTCGGGTGTCGTCCCCTTCCTTGTGCTCCTTCTTCGATGCGTGAACCGAGAAATGAAGGAAGAAAGCAACCCCAACATCAGATCCATTAGTCTCGACAACCCTCAAACCATCCGTCTTCCTAGAAAAATGTTCACACGTCCTCTGAAAAATGCCCGGTCCTCGAGTTTTCTCAATGGCAGCATCATAATCACCATCACCGATTCTACGATAGATATCATTTCTGTGAAGATGATTGTTTGCATCAGGTTTCCTGGAGGTGTTCTCCACATGCATTTGGATTTGGTATGCAGATCCTTCAATGGAAACCATAGTGGTTATCTTGAGCGGTATCTTCTTCTTTCTGTAAGGCTCGAGGAGCCGGTAGTGGCCACCAGATTGATGCAGCCAGTAGAAATTCCTCGACAGAATGCCGAAATCAGACGCGTGATAGAGTTTGAGAAGAACAAAGTAGACGGGCTTCAGGCTGCTCGATTTGCAGTACTTCATCACGGTGATGGGTGTGGTCTTTTTCGGAGGGACAGATAGGTTGTCGAAGACCTTGTAGAATGGACATGTTCCCTCTAGATCCCACACTGAGGCCTCTATGGCTACATCTGATAGCTGCTCTGATGTGGTATTAACCACCTGACCATTACAGGAAAAACTACCTTTTACTTAGAGAAATAATACGTATGCCACTCATTTATTAATGCTTCTACAGCCCACTCTTTATATGTAGGCCCATTTTAATTAATTCTTTTTGTGTGTGTGTGTGTGTGTGTGTGTGTGTGTGTTAAAGATCACAATGGGACCTACACGTAGAGAATGTATTCTAAATGGATGGGGTCAAACTTGTTTTTTTCACAATCTGACTTCTATTCATCTAATTCAACACATTTAAAATGAATAGGAAATAACAGTTATAAAAGGTAGGGTATAAAAATTATATTTTTCTGCCTTATTTTTAGAAAATTAGATGACATAATGCTTACACCTCATATTAAGGTTGAAAGATACCTTCTCTTATTTTCCCTATATTTTACCTTTTTACAAATATTGATCCAAATGTAGTGAATTAGATGAATGAAGGTTGAGTAATTTGAAAAATATTTCAAATCATGTTCAAATTTTTTAAAATAATTGGATAATATGAAGCTTCCAAACTTCTTACAAGCTCAATTTTGAAAAAGAAGAAATAAACAGAATTGAATGAAAGTTGGATAATTTGGTTGCACAAAAAGTATTTTCCTTTGTTTAACAGAACTAAGCTGGAGTTTTTGACTCCCAATTAGAAAAGGCCAGAAACAAGCAAACCGAAATTATGAAAATTACCTCAATGAAATAAGTAGCAAGGTTCAGCTGGATGTGAATGGGCTCCAGAGCGCTGCGGCAGCCATAGAAACCAGCTGTCTGATCGAGAAGATGATCATAAAACTGACCTCTAAGACCAGTCCATGGATTTTGTGTTTTCCAGATTAAAACCCCCGTGTGCTTACTCCACATATGGGAAGTATACCCTTCAAGTAGAGCTCTATACTGAATGTAGTTAACAAGTTGAGCCTGAGATCATTGAAAAATCAGTTAATGCAACTCCATGACACAATCTTCAAGTGAAGATATATATATATGGATTGAAGTATTGCCCAATATCTACAATGCAAGTTCATAAATTAGGCTTCAATATATATATATATATCATGGAATAAAATATCAATCGATATATAATAGTATAGGCCCCTTAATCGACACTATGACCAAATCGCAATATGCACTGCAATATCAGCAATATATTTTATATTTGATTCCAATACATCAAATATTTTTTAATATATCAACCGATATTTCACATTCAATTCCAATTTGTAGAAAGAAAATTGTAGGCAATATTGATGTGTATCACTAAATACAACCGATACCGGTACTTATATCTTCATCTATGATATGAGTGCGTGTACCTTGATGCAAAAATCATCAAGATCCTTTGGAGTTCCATACTGCAAAATCTGATCATGAACCAACCCAGGTTTTGAATAAGGGATGTATTTGTGATACAACCATATAGGATTTGGTACTTCTTCTACATAACCATTTTCAAGTTTCTTAAACAATGGAATCTTCCATCCTTCTGAAGGCATAGTTGCCCTAATAGTAGCAGCAACCGGCATTCCCACCGAACCAACCTCAGGATTGAATCCGTATTTGTAATACCCATCTTTAAAGAAGTCTTCAGGGTTCTGGATTTCATAAGGGCCATCAGTAAAATCACCTTTCCCATCAGCAAAGCCATCCCACATTGATCCTTGAATGTAAATTCTAGTACCATCAAGATATTGACTAGGATCAACATCAGACACAACCAATTTAGGTTCCGCAGATTTGCTACTTTCATTGAAGTTCTCCAAATGAGGATGGAGTTTTAGGTCTTTTTTGAGAGCTCTATTGATGTCGTCCGGAGGAATTTGTTCATTTCCACCAACCCATAGAGCAAGACTAGGATGATTCCTTAGAAGCTTGACAGTGTCTCGAGCACAAAGCAAGAAAAGGTCATGATCCAGAGGGCCATCAGGGTTTGACACTGGATCACCCCGTCCATCGCAGTCACCAGTGATCCAAAATTCTTGCCACACCTACAATTGAGGTCGGGGTATGCAACAAGTTAATGGACAAATAATGATCCTTTCCACCAAAAAAGTAGGCAGATTACCCAGTGGCCAGTACACAATGTACAAGTAATTCTACTATATAAACAATGACGAGCATAAACTAGTTCATGATTGATGCAAATATTGGACGACACTTACAATATCGGTTGACATATATCGGTATTAGGGTTCTAGAAACCAATATTTTCCAATACCTTAACAATGTAGCATAATGTTTTTGCATTGAATTGGCAATACGGTTCTAACAGCTTAAAATTTTTTTAAATAAATTTTTTTCAATTATATCTGATACCGAGATGTATTGTCAATTATATCTAATAGCGATATGCTCATAACTGGTACCGATATTTTCATCCATTTGATAGCTCATACCAGAAGCCACTTTCATTATTGTGCAACCATATTTGGAGTTTTTCCATACAAAAGTTTAGTGGCTGACTAGCAGCTGGAACATCAGATGAAAGCATAATGAAGACAGTAGCCACTAAGATATGGCTGAATCGATTAGCCAGACACATGCTTAGGTTCTAAATAAATAGGGGGGGGGGGGAGGGCAAGCCCTCAATTAACAACAGAAGTAGACAAAAAAAAGTTTTGAAGCCGATGTCAAGTAGAAGGATATAAGGACTGTCCAATCAGGCAATGTCAAACAGGAATTCACTTCTTCTCAATTATATTCAAAAATTGAATCACAGCTCTCAGAACGGCAATGTGAAGGGGTGGAAGACTAGACTTGATCCCAATATGCAACATAGCAAGCAAAATTTTCCTGACATTACCTAAAAGATTGCTCTAAATTTATACTCCTAGGAAACCTGTTTTGTAACACATACATTATTTCAAACCAATCATCCACTGCAGATCCTCGTCATGAACAGTATATAATGTCAATATGTGTCATATATTTATATTGTCCAAGTGTTAAGCACATCTTAACCAAGCATGGACCATAGAAACAGATTGAATCAGGAGAAGGATATTACATTCGTTTGATGCACATGCATATGCAGCACCCATAAAATAGAAAAAATAAATAAACAGACAAATAAATAATAATCTAATTGCTCCAGTGCCTAACATGAGGTAGAAGAGAGGACAATCGCAGTCATGCCTGCACAAAAACAGTGACTCATTTGACAGATACGGGGAAAGGGATGGGGATAGTACAACTCACCAGCAAACCATAGACATCGCAATAATGATAGAATTCTGGCCTCTCGGCCAATCCTCCACCCCAGCAACGCATCATATTGAAGTTCATGTCGGCATGGAACTTGATGTCTGTTTGGTATCGCTTCTTGGAAAGCCGCAATAAACCATCTGACAAAATCCAATTACCACCACGGATAAAAACAGGTTGTCCATTGACTTTAAACAACCTGCAAAGTAAGATGACCAGTTTATATAGCACCTGAAGGAAGAAGACTTTCCAATTCTTCTGTATGTTATGAACGTTATATACCTTCCACCAGTAACACTATCAATATGGCTTTCAATTTTCCGGAATCCAAATAGATGAGTCCACACATCAGACTCCCCATATCCTTTGACTTCCACAGTAATGTCAACATTGTACAGAGATTGCTTGCCCATACCATTTGGCCACCATAAATTTGGCTTATAGAAAAAAAGCTGCATTTAAACATAGTTAACAACTCAATCAGAAAACTCTTTTTTTAAGTGTGTGTTTCACTCATTGTAGATCATCTAACTAAGAATTCTTGCCAAAGACTCTAATTTGTTGCTCCGATATTGTCAGCAACTAGAAGGAATATGTCCTCCATTTTCCACAAAATTCACTTTTAGGGGATGCTTGTTGGTTGGCCACTATAGTCAAAGATCAAATGGAAATTTGTTAACACTCAAACCTCAGGGGAAAAAAAATCATCCAAAAGCATATAGACAGAAGATGCATCTAAAAACCCCGACATAAAAGCATGATGAACAGACCTCAGGAAATGTATACTGAACTCGTGCTCCAGGTGGAATTGACACAAGCTGAGTTTGAAGGTGCTCTAACAGGCAAAGGTTACCCTCAAGCTCAGTACTCACTTGGATATTCAAAGAACATTCCGCAACCCACCCACTTCTGTTTTCCAGTTCAGCAGTAGCATGTAGATAAACCCTCTTGTAGTTATCAAAAAATGATGACACCAAGTGAGGATCTGTTATTTTCACTGGCTGCATCCAATGAGAAAACAACATAATAAGTCTGATGAAATGAATCATTATATTATATGAGAAAAATAATCAGAAGTATTCTAAACTCACTTTTTAATAATTTTATCCCAAGTTCTATTTTTCTTGATTGCGTTTGCAACTTCAGTTTATCACTTGTATTATACGTAAAAATTCAAGTCACTTTGACCATATATTGAATCGTATTCAAATACATGCGTGACACCAAAAAACTTAATAAAAGTCATTTTGAAGTTTTTAAAGACAGTAGATTATCCATCTTTGATATTCTATAAGCCTTCAAGGCATGACACCTCTTTGTTTTGTGATTCAATTGAATCCTAGCGTGAAGTTTTGACATTATTCACGTGGTTCTGTATTTGAAAACATTTGCTATTTTTATCCAAGGTTGTGCTTCTTCGGGCCTTTTAAGCCCATTTGGACAAACCCTCACTGGACACAGTTAGGAGAGTGATTAACAGTTTTAAGGACTTTACTATTGATAAGGCATAAGATTATTCTACTAGGTTTTATGCTTTTCATAAATAAAAAAGAGTGTTTATTGCTCTGAATGAAGGTTTCTTTATGGTCTGAGACTGGAAAAGAAAAAGGCCTACAACAGTTTGATCAAGAGATACATATGAGCAAGAAATTGAAAATTGTATGATCCATGCAATTATTGTTGATGAGAATGTCCATTCCTTCTCCTTAACACTCACCTGGTGCCTTTAATAATTAGACTTCACAGAACACCTGAATGAAAGAGTATGAGCCCCAAGATCCTAATGCTACACTCAAAGATAGACTTGGAGGGCGCCCCTTAATGCTGTCGGCAGATATTGCACATTGCCAGAGTTGTGGTTTATCTCATATGATATTTAAAGAAGCTTGCCGAAAAACAGATGCGTGTATAACGGTCAAAGTGAGCCGGTCAATTTCAAGTCACACGTTAATACACTTACAATACCAAAAGATCTTTACAAGTGTGGAAAAGTTTAAAATGATAGGATATTTTGGATTTTTTTAAATGATGATTTGAGTAAAGTTTTTCTCATAGAATACATGTGGTACTAAAACAAAAGTTTAAAAAAAATAAACTGTTTGATATTTGGAATTGGGAAAAATACCAATTAAGAATAGAAATGGAAAAAAAGTGAAAAGTTAGAATTCTTTTCCCTATTAGATTATGAAATAACAATAAGCATCATAAACAACTAGATGAATAATGCTACCACAGAAATTCTCCAAATTGCAATTAGTTCTTAAGAAAGAGTCTAGCTCGATTCAATATGCAGTAATCCTGTAAATATCGAAGACTATTCCAGTTAACATCACATAAACGAAGAAATAAACCAAAGAAGGCCAGAATTCAGATTTATTAATGCAGTATATTATTTCCTGCCAAAGTTCATTGTCAAAGAAGTCAGACATAAGATAGTCAACAATAGTAAAGCTTCAGATTTCTGTAACCGATGAGAAATGTTGTAAAATAAAAATAAATAAAAATTAATAAAAGATGAATGTGCAACGACTTCATGCATATCAATCAGATACTCACCCCAGTAACCGAAAGTGATACCTCATCCCAAATGCCAGTGTTCCTATCCCTGATGGTCATTTGAACAGTAAGAGCATTAGTGTGGTGAAAAAAAGTGCCGCAGTCCATCTCCTTGGTAAATTCAAAATTAAAGCAAGCAAATGAATCCGTCCAGAAAGTACTGAAGTAGAAACAGGCGGTTCAAATCCCGCACAGTTCATTCGAAAATGTCAAGGTCACCATTATCACATACATAACCCCCCAAAAGACCCTTCTAAACCATGCTTCATACAAAGCCTTTCATTGTAAGGGAAACATCTTATGAAGGAGATGCAGCAAAACTATCTTCCCCTAATTTATATTCCTTAAGGGAACTCAATCAAGATATTAGGAAACTACTTTCCAAATTGACCATAAAATGTGCCACGCATTAGCTGCTAAGAGTAACAGCCCAGGATACTCACTCTAATTCTGAAGTGTATCAGTAGATGCTATACCCTTTTAGCCCAGGTTTATCCAAATGGCAATTTGCTAAATCATGCTTAAGGTTCAATCTTGGCTTTTATAAATCTGACATCCGAATCAAGTAAGCACTGCCAACCTCTCTGATTTAAAAAATAGAAGAAAGGATCTCAAATAAGCCAAACATTTTGAACAAGTCATCACCTTAAGACTATATTAGGTAAAAGATCTGAAGCAGAAATTTGATATACTTAGGGAATTTAAATTGTTCTTTTATGGGTTTCTTATTCAGCTAACTTAATAAAGGAGTCCTACAATTCCTCGAAGATTTCCAGATCCCACTTTTGAGACTCTCACAAGGTCACATTGGCAAATGCCTTGTGACAGTACAGAGTCCGGTACAACCACCCACCAATCATTATGAAGCCACCACACCACTTCCAAGATTGCAACTAATACCACCACCACCACCATTGCTGCTTTAATCTACTATGACTCAAATGTCACCACCATTACCACACCCCAACCAACCCCAAATCCCATCCTTTACAAATGACCATACTATTGCCTACAATTTTATGAATCCCTTTCCCCCCTCATGGAAAGGCTGAAAATTTATGAAATTTGTGGTTTAACTACTCCTGAACAGCATAAATCTATATGGCAGGAAATCTGCACTATTTCTACACTCAAAAACTTTTAATTTGCTCGGCCAAAGTCAGCCTAAAGATATTTTCTTTTTCTTCCCCCTAAAAAGGCAAAGAAACTAACCTAATCAGATAAGATAAATCCTAAGGCTTCATATAAAGCAAGGGAAGCCCGTTCACAAAGCCCCCACAGCGTGTGGTCTGAGGAGGGTTAAAATACAGTCTTACCCCTATGTCACTGATAGGTTGTTTCCATGGTTAGAATATGTAACCTACAGGTTGCAATAGATCAATATTACCATTGCACCAACGATCACCGTCCATCTAAAGCAAGGAACGTAGAGGATATTTGTCATGCTCAAAAAATGATACTGTTTTCATTCCTTCTACTTGAGAAAACTTGCCTCAGCCTTCACTGCTGGACCATTCAAGCGAATACAAAATACCAAGGGAACAACAAGTCAAAAGGCCACCCGACTGATCTTTACAGCTCCTCCCTCCCACTTACCATCCCCCGCACCTTTTGCTGAGCAAACTACATTTGGTCCTTTATTATCAATTATGAATATTTTTTTTGTTAAGGACATAATAAATGAACACTCAATACAAATTAGAAGCAAAACTAACAAGACTTTAACAAAAAAATCACATGGTGCTCCTCTAAGTTGGGCTAATAACAGTAATTTGATAGCCCCATGAAATCCATTTTTTTTGTTTTTTGGTGGGGGAAGATCAAGGGGAAGTAATATTTATCTCATTACAGTATGTGTTATTAACAGTAGTTATCAAATAATGTTTGTGCAAGAGTGGACCTGTTGACCAACTCCTTACCCATTGTTCCAGTAGCTCTCTATGGAATGCACTTTTCAATATTCAAATATACAAAGGGATGAGTCATCCTTGGCGAAGGATATTTTTTAGTTTCCTGGAAAATAAGGCAAAAAGGAACAGGGCAGCACAAGCAAAGGTGGGTCACTTTGGTGAAAGATGTTACAAGTCTCCCGTAAGGATGCTAAAAAGACCCGGGGAATACAAACAATTTGCCCCTTTTGTGAAGGTGGTGCATCTGGAAGGATAGAAATAAGCAGATTTTTTTAGAACAGATAGCCTGTAGTCCACAAAAAAGATTATCCTGATGCCAGATGTACTTTTTTTTTCTGTGGTAACAGTATATGAAATACATATTCTACCTTTCATTTTTATTGTCGATTTACATTTCCATGGACATTAGTCCAGGTTTATATTATTATATCCTCCCACATAAGCCATACTATAAGCACATGTAAGATGGAGTATGCATCGCCATATCTATGCAGATCATGATATATATTTATTTGGCTAAAATGTGACGCATACCCAGAAAAGAACAAAAGCATGCATATAAACGACAACTACCATATTCCCTAAAACCCAGCATACCATGCACTGGGTGCCAAATACCGGACTGCATTTCCCAATAACAACCATTTATGAGTAATGGAACTTTTTGGCATACCATACTGCGGATCATATCTGGTAACTATAACGTCAACCACCAAAGAACTGCAGAGAAGGGCCTGAAAACTTAGAAAAAAATGACTCCCTGCCCAACAAATTTATTTTATGGGCACTCAACAATAAAGATCACGGGGTTCCCTTTGTCATCTATTTGTAGTTGACCTCCTTTTCTTTCCTTTCTCATAATTAAGCCCATAAGAATTTATTGAAGGCTAAAATTTCTAATGACTCATTCCATGAAAGGGGATATCTGCAGCCTAACAGGAATGAACAGAAAGGGGAAATCAACACACAGGTTTCTACATGCACCAAAGGATTAAGGGTTAGCAAATGGCACATGGATGCAAGTTAGATACAAAAACTACCACAAAAAACCCAATGTCGAGAAATGGAACATCCCTTCACACCCCATCCTCTTCCATCATCTCTTGCTTCAAACCAGATCCCCATGAGGTTTTTCCTGCTGCTCCAATCGTAACTCTGGGAACCTCAAATATGGTAGTGTAATTATCAATTCAATAGTTCCCTCAAGAATGCAAGCACCATCATTTGATGAAGGTACAAGAAAACCTGAAAAGAGTAACCAACCAAGAAATGAGAAGCAGACATAGTAATATATTAGTCACCTGATAGGAGTCATCCAATCCCAACCCTCCACATATTGTGCTGCAACATCTTTCCCGATCTAACACGCAGAAATGAGAAAAGGAGGAAAAGAGAGGGGAAATATGTCAGCAATTAACATGAATACAAAAAATATTCCTTCACCAGACAAGTAGGATAAAGGCACATCGAGAACATGGGTTCAAAAAGTGTTATATTCACATTACACCTACACAAACAATCAATGCACGCAGAAAACAGTATAAATCCCCAGTCATCACAATCAAAGGTCTTCTTTCATACCTATAGCCAAAAGGAGTAACTAAACTTCATCTATGTTCATTAAGCACTACTCAGATAATCCTTCTATAAGCATTTCAGCACATCTCAATCACAAATATACTATACAGATCAAGTTTACAAAATACTACCCATTAGGTAAAGTAGCAATGTGAGACAAATCTCCCTAAAAATCTAAACTGTCCCGGACAGATTCCAATATCACAAGCAATTCTAATATCCTAGCTATGGCAGCTCTCCTATATGGGCACACAAGTTTGGAACCATGTAAACAGATGTCAGCTGACACCAGAGCATTGCACGTGTCAAAGAGTCTTCAACCCCCCTAGTACATCACTATCTGAGCAAGAAATGTAAATACACACTTCTCTTTCAATTCCCAAGTTGACCAAGAATCACTGGATCATATATCATAACCAATTAGAAATTTAAGACATCCACCCTCTGCCTTTCCAATGCTCCTAATAGGCAATATTGTTTTCAAACTAAAATATCCATTAAAAGATGCAGAAAATATATAGATCTGTAATATTTATAACAAGAAAATCTCAACTGTATGTTCAGTTATATTGGTTTCTCAAGCAATTAATAGGCATATGTTACCATAAATAAAATGGTAGGGTGAAAGCCAATTCACATAACGGACCCCATTAAATAGGCATTAAGTTTTTGTTGTTATTGTTGTTTCCAACCAAATATATAAATTCAGAAATTGGTTCCTCCAAAGCAATTATCAAAATGACAAGCACTTTTCATACAGACTCCATTACTGGGTAGTAATGCAAACTCATAAATAGATTTGTGGAAATGTACATACCTCATGATCACCACCTTGGCCCCCCTTGGGAGGAATCCTTCCAGGATGATCAGGGGGATGAACTAGAACAGCTAGAAGGTTTGGACCATCAGGAAGCAAGATATCAGTGACATCAAGAGAGTGTCTTCGGAACATTCCTTTTGGCAGAGTTTTTTCGTGCCCGTTTAAATACACTTCTGCAGAGTAATTAATTGCTCGAAAATTCAAATCCACGTGCTGATTCTTTGCCTAAAAAAGTTTACACATATCAAGGAAGTCATTTATTAAAGAAATAAACAAAATGTACCGTATTGTTAGACTAAGTTTGAACCTTCATGTACAAATAAAATAAAGGTTAACAAAAATTGAACAAAAAATATGGATTGAGAAAAATAACATGCAAATCCTTGACAAATTAACTTCCAGTTTCCTGGTCCTTAGTAAAAATATAGTAATTTCATACATGGAATCTAAAAGTGATTGGTCAGTTCAACACTTCAAGAGGATAGATTTTGCTCTAAATTTTCTAACCTAAATGGACACAATGGATGAAAATAAAGTGGTAGATATTAATATCAAGAGTTATGCAATCTCTTTGGCAAAATGTATGCAAATTTAGCATGCAAATTGGGATCTTCATTCCCTCCCAAAACAAACATCCTGTTTGAAGATTCAACTTCTTCCCTGTTTAAACTTTGCTCTCTTCTCTCCCCAGTCTAATGTCCAATGGTCCCTACCTATTCCGACCATACATATATATTGGCTTTTAATAGTAATTGGTAAATAAAAGTATCACTAATGTGGGTGTCTAGGGTACCATCCCACCACCCAAGTTCAAAGAGTGCTATAGAGAATAGAAAAAATACACGTAAAAAGTATATATCAAAAGACTATAATAGCAGAATAACATATCAATGAAAATGATCATACATAAATTTATTTAAAAAATAGCAAAGCAACATGGAATTCTCCAATCAAAACAACTGCACATCCAAGGTTACAGGATAGCTAGAGGAATAAATACCAAAAACTCTGATTTTCCCTTCTGAAGAACCACCCCAAGCAAGAAGCCAATCTTTAGTCTTTTCCACTGTCTTATGAAAATGGAATCAAAAACTCAAAACTTAGCAATCAACATGGATTTTCCAATCCAAACATTTGCATATCAAGGGCTACATCACTCCCTTAATACATAAAAATCAGAGGATAGCGACAGGAATAAGCACCCAAATATTCTCTCTTTGTTCGCCTTTTAAAGAAGCACCCCAAGCAAGAAGCTAATCTTCAATCCATTCAACTCTAACCCAGAGACCACATTAAGGTCGTGCAACAGTACAAACTGTTTTTTCATAACAAGAAATGATTATTTACAGACTCCAAACTCAAAATATCTTCAACCATTGGAAATTACATCAAGTTAATATATAGTTTCAGAAATCCCATAAAACTTGCATAACCTTACCTAACATGCTTGTGGTTCAACTACAGAGACTCTATTTCATCATTGAGTCCTACTTATGAAAAGAAATCAATCATTTCTTGAAAGACCATGGCCTCTTGAGTGTGACCTCAGCATCATAGCGCTGCATATTGACAAGATTATGTGTGGTTTTGAATGCCTTCCACCGAGTCTTTCATTTCAATCAAATAACTCAACATTTACATAACATTTACATAATAATTATGTGACCCAGAATCAAATTAATAAACAAAAGTATATCCCAAATTGAAAACTATATATATACAATTATATACAAATCTAATCAATTACTTAATTCTTTCCCATTAAACAATGATATACTGCTTGATTCTTGCCAATATTGATGCTCAGCTTTATTCCTATCATTAGTGATCCTCTTGTAGGTAACATCCCCTCAAATTGATATTGGCCAATCAACATCAATTTGTAAACATTGAATTGATGTCAGTGACAAGACATAACCTTTGTAAAAATATCAGCCAATTGTTGTTCAGTGGAAATAAAAAAAAGGGTAATCTTGTTCTGAACAAGTGCATCTCGAATATAATGACAATCTACCTCAATATGCTTAGTACGATCATAAAATACTATACTGCTAGCAATCTTAATAACACTCATATTATCAGCATCAACTCTATTAAGAAGAAGTTGATAAACACTAAGCTCACGTAGTAACCCTTGAAGCCACACTATTTCAGAGCATGCAGATGACATAGCTTGACATTCAGACTCAGTAGAGGACTTTGAAACATGATATTGATTCTTATTTTTCCAGGAAGCAAGAGCATTGCTAAGAAATATACACCAACTAGTAATGGAATGAAGAATATGCATATAACTAGCCTGATCGGCATCACTAAAACCGTCCAATTTTAAGGAGACCTTAATGAATTTGGAAAGTATCTTTCATAAATTGACCTACTGAATAGTGAAGAAAATGTCAAGTAGAATAATAGTTAGATAATTTAAATGTTCTATCAACTACCCACATATTGAAGGATCAGATTGTGATTCGTTATTTGTTTTATATAGCTTCAAATTAATCTCCATTAGCTCTTAAATTCCCATCTTAAATGCCAACTAAAGAAAGGAGCTCCTAAGTATACTTATACTGATACAATAGTATACCCATAAAATAATATTGAACCTCAAATCTAAGAAAACACTACAATTGATTGAGTTCATTTATATGAAATGTAGATTTTAGACATTGCTGGAGATGTTCAATTAGCTTGTGGTTTGATCCTATAATCATAATATCATCTATACATACGAAGAGAATCACAATCCCAGTATCAATTCATCAAAATAAAAGAGAGAAGTCATATTGACTCTAAGTAAAAACAAATTCTAGAAGAGTGGTATGAAACTTCTTAAACCAAGCTCATGGAGCTTACTTCAATCCATACAAAGACTGCTTGAATCAACAAACCTCATTAGAAGAAGAAAAAAATATGCTAGGGGGAGTTGTAAATATTTCTCCTTTCATATCACCATGTAGAAATGCGTTCTTCACATCTATTTGGCAAAACGGCAGCAATAGCAATAACAGTGTGGATTGTGGTCATCCTAGCTATAAAAGCAAATGTTTTCTTATAATTGATCTAATATTCTTGTTGATTTTCAAAAGCCACCAACCAAGCTTTAGACCTCTTGATAGATCCATCAACACGGAACTTTACAGAATATGCCCATTTGCACCTAATTGGAGTAACTCCCAGAGGGTAGGAAACGATATCCCAAGTGTGATTTTCCTAAAAACCATAAAGTTTGTCTTACATTGCTTGCTGCCAACATGCGTGAGATCTGATTTGTAAGAATTAAGAACAGCAGTATCAACTGTGACTTGAATAGAAAAGTGAGCAAATCCTTATCTATTAGGAAATCAGGAAACTCGAGTAAACCAATGAGGCACAAGATCAGGTGGCAATTTAGGAATAGGTAGAGGCAGTAAGCAACATCATTGATACACAAAACCTGACTTAAAACAAGGAGCACTAGTATCATCAAATGGTAGGAGCAAAATAGATAAAGCAATAGAGTTACCGTGAGACGGAAAGAAGTATTCATTTTCAAAGAAAACAACATCATGAAAAATACGAAATTTGCTAGAATTTGCATCATAGCATACAGACCCATTATGAGAATTACTATTGCCCATAAAGGCACGTTGAACAGCTTGGGCAGCAAGCTTCTAATGTTCATGAGAAAGGAGATAAATAAAGTAAAAGCAACCAAAATTATGCAGAGAGAATTACAGTGTGGATGACCATCAAACAAATGATAACATGGAGAATCAAAATGCAAGTTTGGAGAAGGTACATGATTAATCAGGAAAGCCAATGTAGGCATCACTCCCACCTAGAAATGGGGTGGGACAAATAATTCCAGCAAAAGATACGAGCAAAATCTAAAAGTTGTTAATTCTTATGTTATGTGATCCCACTTTGTTAAGGGGTGTAAGGATATGATCGCTAAGAGAGGATACATTTATTCTATAAAAAAGAGTGAAATTCTCGAAATATATATTTACTTTCAAAATCAGAACACAATATTTTAATGTATGTGAAAAATTGGGTTTCGACATAAGAAACAAAAACTTAGAAGATAGTAAACACCTCAATTTTATATCTAAAAAAAGTAGATCCAAATGAATTTGTTATAATTATCAATAAATGTTACAAAATATTAATACCAAGCATTAGTAGGAAGAGGGCTCATGCCCCACACATTAGTATGAATAATGTCAAATCATATTGAGATTTGGTGACCGTATGATGGAAATGATAAAGTTCTACTTTTACCATGTTCGCAAGATGGGCAATCGAAAAATAAATCAAAAAATGAAATATTGCTTTTATTACTCGAGTTACCATGTTTCATAAAATGTTTAAGTATAATAGAATTAGGGTGACTAAATTTTTTATGCCACAAATGACTATCATAAACAATAACTAAACAACTGACATAAATAAAACAAGGAACAAAAAAAAGCTGAAGAGAAAATAGATGTCCCACTTCAGGTCCCTTCACTATCACCTATTTTGATGCTCGGTCCTACACACGACAATCACTATGAAGAAAGTGAATATCATAATTTTCATCTACTAATTGTCCAATAGAAATTAAAGTTACAGATAAATTAGGAAACATGAAATATTGGTAAGAGATTTCCTAAGGTTTCCAATCGCAATAATGGGAAATATACTGCCATTAGCTATCTAAATATGCTACTTACCGTCGTATTTAAGAACATCATGGAGGGTTTTTGAACTTTCTATCACATGATTGGAAGCAACAGAATCAATCAACTAAAGAGCAGTAAGAAGCTTTTTCTTACTTTAGAGACCAATAGTAGACAAAGCAAATATGATTTTTTGTTGAACTTGCTCAGGTGTAACGGTGGAAGAAGAGGATCTCAAGATGGCGGGCTAATCAAAAGATTTAGTAATGACATTGGACTGAATAATCAATCAGAAAGTAGGGGCCAATCGATTTTGAGGTCGCACACAACAATCCTAATAATATGACATTCCTCTAGCAATAATTGCAAAACTTCTAGTTACAATGTTTTGCAATGTACCTAAATTCCATGCAACTATAACACTGTGACAAAGATTTGAATCACCCTTTTTCTTGAGTTGCATAGGCCACATTAACAACTTTAGTATCAACAGATTCTTAAGTGAGGCCATGTTAGGAGGCAAAGCGTTATTATTCATGTAAGAGTTTGTAGTGTGCCCCTTTTTCTTCTTTTACAGTTTTTATATTTGGATGATAAATTCAGGAAGATGGACTCTTTGAATGTGCATGGAAATCTCAAGGCAAGGACGGAAAGAAAAAAAAAAAAGATAACTCTCTTAATTCGAAAAGGAAGAGTCTCCAAGGAAAGTTCAGCCTATCATTTCTCATAGTTACCCCTTCAACTCCAATTATATTTATAGTAATTACCATGCGTATATTCCAACAATAAGATTCTTTCTAACAGGAACTAAAATATTAGTAACCTACTAGAAATTTTTCCTTCCGACAGACTCTAACATAGTCACCCTCATGAGCCTTCATGCCTCCCAGAACCTCATGGAGGTCTCAGATTGCTCTAGCTCCCCTTTTGCTTCTTGAAGCTTCAGTGGCTAGATAGACAGCTTAGGTTTACGCCTCTTGGAACCTATGTGGACAGCCCAGATTGCTCCAGCTCCCCTTTTGCTTCTCGAAGCTTCCATGGTCAAATGGACGGCTCAAATTTGTTCCAGATTAATGGTCCAAATTTATGCTAGTTTTTCTTCTTCTTGAAGCTTCACTTACATCAATATCTTTAATTTGACAGTTCCAATGCACTTCATCAATGGTTTTAATTTTGCCAACCTACCCACTTTGCCTGCTACTCTACCAACTCTCTACTTGCCATTCCCTCTGATTGTCATTCTTCCTTCTCTTTCCCCTTCACACTCTCCATCACCCCTCGAACCCCTCACAATTCCCTCCCCTTTCAAGCACCTTGCCCACAAGATGAAGATATTGAGTTTAGAGAGTGTAAAGTGGCTCCAATGTATTGTTCTCATCGGTCACACCAATCCACTTTACTAGAACTTCAATAGCTTCTCTTTTACCAAATTTCTAAGTCCATTTCCCAATACTCATTATGGCTCATACAGTATTCCTCCTTCCTTGTTTAATAGTGGCAAAGTAGGGTTTGCAATCACCCGAGGTTCGATGTGTTGCTTCAAGGTTGATACATGGAACTTTGGGTGGAGCTTAGAAGTTGGAGGAAGATCCAAACAGTAAGCTATAATTCCTATTCTTGCTGTGATCTTGTATAGCTAAAAAAACCTTTGTGTTAGTTTTAAATTCCTTCAAAAAGCTACTGACTTTTGTTGATATAGTTGTCGGTAAAGATAAGCCCAGTCATCGATTTGGAACTTCCTCTCCCTTCGATGTCAATCATATTATGTCTTTGTCCTCACTTGAGTTGCAACTAGGTTCTCCTTCAATAGTGCTAGGATTTGATCTTGAGGTCTTCTTCTACAACAACATTTGTCATGGTTCCCCGAACAAAATCTACCAATAGTGGACGGAGTGTCCCATAAACAGCCTTGAACAAGGTTATCCTAGTTAAAAAGTGATGGCTAGTATTATACTATCACTTGGCCACAGTCAGCCAGTAAGACCACAATTTGGGCTTGTTGCCCACACAACACCTTAGATACTATTCAAGATGCTTGTTGACCACTTTAGTTTGCACATCCAATTGAAGACGATAGACTATATTATAAGCTAGCAGAGTTCTAGAATTAGTAAATGTTACATCATGATCACTCACAATAGTTATGGACATTCCATGATGTTTTGCAACATGGTTAAGGAATAAATGAGCTATTTTGGCCACAGTGTATGGGTGGGTCAGAGGAACCCTATGTACAAATACTAAAATGGATTTATACACATAGAAAGTGGGTATCCCTTATTATAAAATCCATGATCAAGTCGGTTCAAGGTCGGTCGGGGTATGGAAAGTGGTTGTAGGAGCCCTTAAAGCTTATTTGGTTTGATTTTTGTTTGTTAGCATATAGGATACTTCTGAATAAATTTCTAGGAGTCCTTCCTCATCCCCTTCCAATAGAAATTGACTTCGCACAGCTAAGGGTTTTGTAATATTTGGAATGGCCCCCCAGTGGGATACCATGCACCCAATCTAAAATTTTTCATTTTAATTCAATATTTTTCCTAAAATAATTTTCCCTTTTAATAGTATTTTCATTTTGGAGAATGTGAAAGTTAGAAACTACCATACAATGCTCAAATTGTTGAGCATCATCAGGTCCAAGTTGGACACATAAGATGCTTCGAGTTCTTCTAGCCAATCAGCACTGGGGTAGGATATCGTCATAATCGTCGATTCTTCTTCTCTTCTAGATAAAGCATCTACCATGCTATTCCCATTCCCCTTCTTGTATTCTATTACAAAATCGTAGCCCAGCAACTTGGTTATCCATTTCTGTTGTGAAGGAGTTCCTACATTTTGTTCAAATAGGAACTTAAGGCTTTAATGGTTTGTTTCAATAATTAAACGGTCGCCATTTTTTAACGGCCATTACAAGGGCCAATAATTCCTTCTCATAGGTAGAGAGATGTAGGGACTTCCCCTTTAAAGCTTGACTAACGAAGGCAATCGACCAACAGTCTTATATTAATACAGCTCCCATCCCCCCTCGAAGTGTCACACACAATCTAAAACTTCATTGAAAAATTGGGTAGAGCCAACAAAGGCAAGTGGGACACAGCTTCCTTAAGGCATTGAAAAGTAGCTCAAGTCTATTCATTTCACTCAAAGGAATTTTTTTTTTAACATAAACATTCCATAAATTAAGGAAACCCGAATAAAATTATTCAATAGACAGATTTCCTTAGTAATAATTTTTGATATTTAACTCCAACTAAAACTTTCAGATGGATTTATCTTAGTGATAAATTGGCCAAAGATAGTCTCTAATCTCCTAAGCAGTGAAAAATGAGTAGAATTTTTTTTACCATGTGTTGCTCCACAGAACTTAATAACCGAAAAATAATTCCAGCACATATGCACTACCCACAAGGATTATAACCAAATTAATCTTAAAATCCCAACCCACACGCACTACACTCTGAGAGAAACGAGACCGAAAACGAATATGAAGATGAAGCTAAAGACGGAACCAGAAGATGAAGCCGGAGAGAGATTTGCTCCCAGGATTCGAAAACAAAGATGAAAAATGTGTAGAGATGAGCTCTCACTAAGTCTAAAGCCCTAAGGTTTTCACAGCCCTAATTCACACTCAGTTTACAAAAAGAAAATGTACCTCAAAGATGAAAACTGCATGATTTGTGAAGCGTGAAAATGAATTCTTTACTCCACACCAAGGCCATAGAATCTAAAGCAAAGAGAACTCCAGAGACTGATTGAAGACCACGAGAATGCCTCTAAATCTGTTGTGTGTTACCAGAATTTAGGGCTCTAATAAATGAATTGATTAGAAAAAGAGCTCAAGAACCAGATGAATCTGAAATTGCCAAGAGAAACACAAGGTAAACCTAGAACCAATTTTTTTAGGCTCTGATACCATAACAAGATTATGTGTGGTTTTGAATGCCTTCCACCAAGTCTTTCATTTCCATTAAATAGCCTAACATTTACATAATATTTACATAATTATGTGACCCTAAAATCAAGCTAATAAAAGAGAATATCTCCTAAATTCGAAACTATACCACACACAAATACATATACAAATATATTCAACTACTTATTCTTTCTCACTAAACAATGATATGCTGTTTGATCCTTGCCAATATTGATGCTCAGCTTAATTCTTGCCAATAATGATCATCTTCTGGGTAACAGATATACTATCTATGCACATGATGTCAAAATTTCTTTTAAGTGCGCATCTTATTTACTACTACTGATACCCATAACCTCCCACAGACAAACTATCCAGAAAGTTAGAAATTTGCTTCTGAACCCTTTTCACTTTAAAATATTCACTTCCAGACTTATCGCGGCAATTTCCTATCATACATTCAGGAAATTTTCAATTGTGCTAATTTGAGCAACACTTAATTTTGTTTATGCATAGGTAACAAAGGCCGCATCCGGTAGGATCTCACTCGTCAGCTAATTTCATTTTAAGCAGCTACCACTAAAGAAACTAAATGGCATAAGGGGCAGAAAGCCAAGTACATATCCCCCAGTACATGACTAAGGGAAATAAGATCTGATCTCGTACTTAGTCACCATGAGGAAAACTAGGCCATGTTTAAGGATGGATCCTAGATTTTTGTTTTCTGGTAGCTAAAGGCTACAACATTGTGTCATTGCCACAGAACAAGAAGGGCCTTCACCTTTAGACGGTCCTTTACCCCACCCCAAATCCTTCAAGAATGTCGTAGTTTTATTTAATATACAGAATGCAGCTATCTGCCCCTGGGTACATCAGTCCAGAAACAACCAAAATTGTCCCGTGACACACAGCAATACTAGTACATAGGTATATATACACACGCGTGTCTGTCCATACACATTCACATTTGTGTACATTTATATTGCTACTTTTTCAAGAATTTTAGTAATGCTCTAGTTGAACAACTAGACCTGTAAGGATAACCCTTCTATATGAGCTCTTTATTTAACTGAACTGATCTTATTATCACCTATATCCAGTTCTTCTATCAATTATAAAACTTCTTAATAGTTAACTATAAAAGAATCTTTTCCAGTTTTCTATTTGGGCTTACAGAAGTACAGACCAATATCTATTATGATTAATAAATAACTACTACAGCTCACACTGGATTGAGAGAACCATGGCAATCCCCAATTGCAACATTTTGAACTAACAAAAAGAAGAATCAAGAGGCACCTACTTGTGTCCATCTTTTATGGGCAATAGAGTCTGTAAAGAAGCTCCATTTCGCCCATCATATTCACTCCAAATTGGAAACAGAAAAGAAAGAGAACACCAGTGCACTATTTTCTTTGCTAATATACAGGGGACCTAGGGGTGTAGAAGATGAGAGACAACTTGCAAGCTACTCAAGATCGAAACTTGATCAAAGTTGACAAATTCAACTTGTCTCGAGCTTGAGCTAAAGTTTGAATAGCTCAATAGTTGAGCTCGAGTTGTTAGATACTCAAAATCCTTATCAAGTTTTACCTTTTTAGTTTATTTTAGAATTTTATATATGTTTATAGTTTTTCTTCTTACTTTATCTACATTGCAAAGGCATTTGATTATGCTCCAAATAACAAAAGGGTTTTGAACATTTCCAATAAGCAGAGACAAGCAATCAATATATTTCCATGCCAAAAAAATGATATAAAAAATATTATGATATGGCAAATCTATAAAACAGAATTAGAGACCAAAAATAATGCAAGTAGTATCCACAATATATCATACATCTCTAAAAATTAAGATATTACATGCTTATAACAAATTATTGAACCTCAAAAGACATAAATTACATATATTGCTCACCAGTTTACAATGAAAAGTTGTGAAGAACCAAAATGTATAATGCTCTCTCCCAGAATCAGCAATGTCAACAATTGACTCATTCTCCAAACCGTAAAAGGGATCTGGAATAACCTTATTCTTTACAAGGGTCGCTAAAACCCTGCCCACCATGAAAAAATAATAATAATAATAATAGAGATACATAATTGTTTGCACAAATGATTAAAGGAAAGCATTTGGACATAGTAGATGACTAAACTGGAAAAAGATTTAGTTTGGTTAACATTTATTCCCCTATTTGGTTGTATTTTGACAGAGAATAAATATTCACGAAATAATAGTTATTCCCGGATTTTCGGGAATAACTATTCCCACATCAATTA
>JAODPA010141680.1:0-10593 GCA_025585075.1 Nepenthes mirabilis | reverse complement strand
TGTAAAAATATATAAAAAATTTTATTAAAAAATTGTTATTTTACTGGTAATTCTACCGTCCAATAATGATGGGTCTTAAGATTTTGTACAGACAACATTACTTTTTTGTTGTTATTTTATTCCCGCTATATAGAATTTTTTTGTGTAGAGGATTCACTCCTGTCCTACTGGGTATCCTCTCTTGCATCTGTTCTGGGTATCTTCTCAATCCTCAAAACCATCCATTGTTCTATTGTATAATTTTGTTTTTCGTTTGAGCTGCTTAGTAAATGTTTCTGTATGTTAACATTTGTGTAGAAATCTGCAAGAATTTTTTTAGTTTATACTTGAATCCTTTCTCTTCAAACACTTGCGGTTCATCTAAATAGCGTTTTCTTTCTTATGAATGTGCAGACTGAAGATAAAATGGAGTTGGAAAATTTGGATTCTTTGTTTTTATTGTCTGTTAGCTCTGGTTTCACGAGACAAGTTGATATGGTTTATGTAGACATGATTCAGACGGTTGCCGATAGGTTTTCTTGTCTTGAAAACAAAATTTTCAATTTCCTGGAGAGTTCTGATTTTGATGTTTGATCTAGTCAATTCAATTGTTCGTGCACCAGAAAGTCTCTGTATGAGTTAAAAATTTCTCAAAAATCATTTGTTTATATTGGACGAGTGATGGAATTGTCTTCAAATTGAAAAAATGTTGTGACTACTAAATTTAAATCGGTTGCATCGGCTGGGGAGTCTAAATTAAAGTTGGTTCAACCTTTATTTTCCTACCTGATTTTCTGGGGTTCGTGAAGTTATCTTGAACATATTGGAGATGATGATAATAGTTTTATGAAATCTGATTCTGTTATGTGCCGAGGTAATTAAATTTTATGTTGCAAATCATCTTAGAAGAGTTACTTGCTTTCAGCTACGACTAAAAATCGATAAGTGCTGAGCTACATTGCTATTAATATCTGCTGTTTATGCATTTATATACGACTTTGAGAGATCTGTTTGAAATGCACTCAACAGTTGTGGAGAATCTTCGTTAAACCTCTCCAGATTTGTGAAACTTCACTTCATGTGAGATTAGCATCGACATTAACAAAATCTTCCTATTGCTAAATTGTTTTGATTTGCCAACATTCAATTGTCCAATAGATCCGGCGTTGCAATTATCAGTGTCTTCTATTTACATTGAGGTACTTTATTTTTGCTTGTAGTGATATTTATGTTCTTGTGTATTTTTATTGTTGCATAACATTATCAGGGCAAACAGAATTCAAATTGCTTCTAATAATAGATTAAGCTTCCCGCCTATGGCGTGATACATTGATCAGCTTACTCTCTTGCTCTGACTTCGTGATACATGAAGTTTCAATTAGTGTACTCTAAAATTGTTGTAATTTTTTTTTTCCTGGTTTACATGGCTAACAAGCATAAATAGGGAAATAGTGACACTCAAATACAGGCCAAAGTGACAATTATGCTATTTTTACATCCCAAAAACATCCCAGAGTTCATTTTAACAGAAACTATAGACTATTGTTTGGCCAAAAGCACTTTGGGAATTATTTTTAAAGAAATATATATGTTCATTATTATTTATATATTGTGTATGATTGCTAGCTTCGTTTACATTTAGAGTTAAATATCCCTTACGTGTATCGGATATTTAATTTAATTAATTTAATTGCTTCCGCTATACTTGTAACGGGGTCGAAACACGTGAGCACCGAAACGTGCTTTTTCATGTATATTTATTGTTGCATAACATTATCAGGGCAAACAGAATTCAAATTGCTTCTAATAATAGATTAAGCTTCCCGTCTATGGGGTGATACATTGATCAGCTTACTATCTTGCTCTGACTTCATGATACACGAAGTCTCAATTAGTGTACTCTAAAATTGTTGGAATTTTTTTCCTGGTTTACATGGCTAACAAGCGTAAAGAGGGAAGTAGTGTAACTCAAATACAGTTCAAAGTGACAATAATGCTATTTTTACATCCCAAAAACATCCCCAAATTCTTTTTAACAGAAACTATAAACTATTGTTTGGCCAAAAGCACTTTGGGATTTTTTTTTTAAAGAAATATATATATATGTAAGTATAGGTTGTGGTCATTGAATACCCAGCATGATTTTTTTAGTTTTCTTCCTGACTTCAAAATTGTTTGTATTTTTTCTTTTTCATTTTTTTTGTTGTGGTGACAGTGAAATTTGTCTTTTCCAAAATTTCTTTCCAATAAAGTAGTCAAATCCTTCTTCTCTTGAACTTTTATTTTCACTAATAGGATGCAAAATTGAAAGGAAATCACTTCTTGTTCAGTTAAAAGATATTCAGTTCCTAAGCACATATTAGAAGTTGGCTTGGCGTACTATTTATTACATAAATGAATTTCAAAGACATCTATGAGTGCCCTTGCTCTGATTTCGGATAAAATTAGATATTAGAGATTTTTTTGGTGAAATATTTAGTCAGATTTGCTTTGTGGTCCGTTGCAGTGTGCAAAAATAATGAGCAAGAAGATTGGAATAGCCAAAGATGTCACAGAAGTAACTCTCTTTGGCCTCATCCTTGCTGATGCTTTTCATGTCTGTTTGGCCCTTGAATACATTGCCATTCTTACATGTCCACCCATTTACTTATCACAATATACAGCTTATTGGCAACACCCCTATGGTATATCTCAATAAAGTCATGGATGGCTGTGTGGCACGTATTGCAGCCAAGCTGGAGATGATGGAACCTTGCTCTAGTGTTAAAGATAGGTATGTATGCATGTTCTTCATGCACCCTTGAGGCAATTTGCCTGCTTGTAATATTATTTTCTTCATATTTACTTATTGTAGGAGGTTTATAACATTAGGTTGAAATGTTTGTTGTGTAGGATTGGTTATAGTATGATTGTAGAAGCTGAGGAGAAGGGCCTAATTGTCCCTGGTAAGGTAATATCTGAATTTTTTCTTCGTGAGACATGATGAGTGAGTGTCTTAAAGTTTTCGTTAGGAATTTTTCAAACCATGAAGTTTCATATACATTTCTTTTTCATGATGTTCAACCAAAACCAACTGTTATTACTGGTTACCCAAAAAACCGATCATTTTACCAAAATTGACTGTTCTACTTATCAAAAAAAAAGGCTGTCCCTCAAGACCTTTTCCCAACACCCTTGCTTTTTTGGGAGCTCTATACCCATTTTGCAGTTCCGTTTTCTTCATTTTAGTTTTATTTCAAAATAAATTTTAATGGTATTATTATTATTTTTGTTTTTCCTGCTATTGCTTTCATCCTTAAAAGGTAACACTTCTCGTGTGTTTCAAATAACTCACTTATAAATAGTGTATGTTATAAATTTTAAAAGAACTTATAATTTTAGAACACTTAAAATGAGCTCTTGCCATCAACAATATTCAAGGCATTGAGTAGGATTTTGTGGGAGGAGTAGCTTGACTGGAAAAACCTCGGCACTTTTTACTTTTTCCAGGACCATAGCCAGAAAAATTGTGAACTATTTAAGTTTATTTTGATTATTTTTTGGGCATATATTTAGTGCTAGCTGGAGATTTTTTGGGAAAGGTAGCAAAAGGGGGATAAACATGTCATTGAATGTTTAGGCTCTTGGAACCATTGGTGATATGTTTATTCATAGGGCTTCATGTGCCCTATAATTTTTGAATCCGGATATTGTAGGAGAAGAAAATTGTATAAACACTTGTTTCTTTTGTAGACTTTAACTTGATTTACATCACATATTCCGTACTCCTCATTGTTGTTGTTTTTTTACTACTTGATTTCTCCTATAGTTAAGTTTAACAAAGGGCTACGCATGTGCATGCAGAGCACCCGCTTCACAAAAACACTCCAAACTCAATTGTTTAATGTGTGGCTCAAAAAATTAGAATGAAGGAACTCATATTGATAAAAATTATTATATATTTTGGGAAGAAAAGATTGCCTAAACATCTTTGTGTTTTACACTATGTTGATTATATGCTGGGAACTCCACACCATGATGTTTGTGCTTCAAATTTATCTATTTGACTTGACTTTATTTGTGAAATTGACTGTGTTTTAGTGATCCATATCTATCATATATTAGAATAATAGATTAATGAAGTTCCTCTTGGTTGGGATTCTTCTTCTAACGGTGGTTGAAGACTGTCCTTGTTGAATGTACGAGTGGTAATACTGGTATCGCTTTAGCATTCTTGGCGGCAGTAAAGGGTTATAAGCTTATACTCATCATGCCTTTCACAATGAGTCTTGAAAGGAGGATCATTCTCCGAGCTTTTGGGGCAGAGTTGCATCTAATAGATATGTCTGAGGGCATTCAAGTGGCTTTTGACAAGGCTGAAGAGATACTTAAAAGCACAACAAATGGTTACATGCTTAACCAATTCGAAAATCCTGCCAACCCGCAGGTTATCTTTCTAATTGAACTGCTTAAAGTAATTGTTGGCATGTGAAATTATTTATTTCTTGTTAAGAAGAACTAGCCAAGGTAGTATGAGAAGTAGTTTGTTTTGCTTGTGGATTTGTTTGTGCAGATCCACTATGACATTACTGGACCAGAAATTTGGAAGGGATCTGAAGGGAAGGTAGATGCTTTGGTTGCTGGAATAGGAACAGGGGGAACAATTACTGGTGCAGGGAAGTTCCTAAAGGAGAAAAATCCTGCAATTAAGGTTAGCTTGTTTTAAGGGGAGAGTCTGGAGAGAAGAGAGCTGATCATAGATGAAAATATTAGTTGATATATAATTGTATTGAACATCTCGGTGATGATATTTTTCGATACGGTGACTATATCGTAATCTATTATCTTATCGACAATATATTACATTCTATCGGTTGGTATTTTTCTATCAGTTTACGATTTTCAGAATTTTTTTCTTCAAATATATTTAATACTGATATATGTTGTCCAATATGTTTGATACAAATATACCGATATCAATACCATTACCGATATTTTCATCCATAGAGCTGATACTTTCTTGTGATTAGTGCTGCATTTGTGTGAATACCTATTTCCATAATTAGGTGTATGGTGTGGAGCCTGCTGAAAGTGCAGTTCTTAATGGGAGAAGTCCTGGTAAGTTGCTTCTGGATTTCGGTTATTTGGTACAATATGAACTATTCTATTGAATAATTTGTCTGAATACGGCTATTATATAATGCAATTATATAACATGTTATGAGTTTGAATGTTTGTGAACTTGTAAAGTTGTTTATTGTGACATATAGGTCATAGGTTCAAATTTCGTCAACAACCTATCTATAGTGCGGGGGTAAGTTTGTGTGCATTTTGTAAGTGGCTACAAAGAATTTGATAATAACAGAATAAATAAGTCACCAAGAAGAGGAAACCCTTATATGGGAGAATGGAGAAGACACAGCTGAAGAAAGAAGCGTCTGAAAGCAAAATGAAGCTCAAGAAGATGGAAGTTGTAGCATGAGGCTCATATTTCATTCATCATAGCCATACAAGTGTCCCTATATCAACTGTCGGATGAAGGATGGCAGGAGCCATCATGAAGTTCCAAAATAAAGCTGCAGAGGCACATGAAGAAAGGCACCGGGCTCAGGAGAAGAAATCACGACCGCACAGGTGACATAAAGCTTTCAGAATGGGGCAGTAGGAGTGCAGGAATGAAGGATGGCAAGCCCAGAAGGAGGCAATAACAACCGCACAGGTGGCAGGATTTTCAGAATGGGGGATTGAGGAGGGCAGCTTTTGTAGATGTTTAAGATCACTTGATAAGCACATGGGATTAAATCAACAGCCAGTAGGGTCACGTGCGAGGCACATGATGGAGGCCAACTGAAATTGATTCTTCTATTTCATGTATTTTCCTTCTTGTTGTAACTACCTGCTTTTAGAAAAATTAAAATCATTAGGAATATATTCTCAGTAAGCAGTATAACTTATGAAATGAGTTGAGAGTTGAGGGGGATGAAAAATTATCTATGAACTAGAATTTTGTTTGAAGACCCTTTCCTTTCTCAAATTAGGAACTCTTATTTTCCTTTCTAGTTTTTCTCAATTTCTTCAGTCTTACCATTCTCTTTGCTCTTATTAATTTTGGCTAAGGAGATAATCCTCCATAAGCTGATCCTTGCACATTTGACCCTCCTAGTGCCCATAGATTTTTTACATAAGGGCCATGAAGTGCAATATGGCTGCCACTCCGTGACTACCCTTATGTTTGCCAATGATATGTCCATGATGCTGGCGCTCCATGATTTATAACTATGATAGATCTTGCAATGTAAGAAACCTCCGGCGCTGTACCATCTTTTTCATATAGTAAGTGATTTTTCACATTAGAAAATTTGTTGCATAATAGACAATTCATATCCATTCGTAAATTTTTGTACTGAGTATGATTTTATTTTCTCAATGTTTTATGGTTTCATGATCTGAATATCTAAATCAATTGTCATCCCTCTCCTAAAAGAACTATTTATGTTTGTTGATCTCTTGTGGTGATTTTACTGTTCCCACTGAGATGTCAAACTCTTGTTTTTACCCAAAACTGCTAATGCAGTTCTTGATTTTGAAGTTCACGGTCATTTTAATCTGTTTCCTGGATTTGCTTATTGCCATTTTCCAAATTTAGATAGACAGCTGTATTTCATATGTTGACTGCTAATTTTTCTTTTCTTTATCTCAATTTGTTCTATGAAGGTCCTCATAAGATTCAAGGAATAGGTGCTGGAATCATTTCAAAAATTCTTGACATCAACATACTCGATGAAGTGGTTGAAGTAAGTGTCCCCTCCTGATTTTCTGGTCAATCTATATGTCTCTGACAGATTGGAGCAGCTAAGCTTAGGCAAAATCAAGATACATAGACCATCGGCCAATATATTTTAGTATTGGGCCTCCATTACCAATATTTTTCGATACCGTGACAAAATCACAATGTGTTGCCATATTGATAGTAAATGGCCCAATTATCAAACTATTATTTGATAATCACAATATTTTCCTGTCAGGTTCTGATTCATAAAAATAAGAATTGCGTCAAGATATATTTGATATAGATACGTATTAGCTAACACAATCAATATTCATATTGATACTGATATTTTGATTCTTAAACAAGGAATTTACTTGATTAAATTTTCAGATACATAGTGATGAAGCAATTGAAATGGCTAGACAGCTTGCACTTAAAGAAGGTTTGCTGGTAAGTTTTAGTGATATGAAACATTCCTTACGGATTTCCACTCTTGGCTATGGAGGAGGTGTGCTTGTTTGCCTCTATTATTGAAGTTGACGTCCTTAGTTCTTTTAAAACTATCCCTTCAATTTCTGAGAACAAATCATCTGGGTAATGAAATTGTGTGGGAATGTGAGCGATTGCGTATCATTATTTGCCACAGGTAGGGATATCCTCTGGAGCTGCAGCAGTTGCTGCTATAAAAATTGCAAGGAGGCCAGAAAATGCTGGCAAACTTATAGTTGTAAGTCAGTAATCTGTGCTCTTTTGCTTTCTATGATGAATTTGAACCTTGCTTTATTGTTTGAAATTTGTACAGTTGAATGTCTTCAAATCTGAAGAGAGAACCAGGTGAGAGGAGTAAAAATATAAAGAAAGTAAACTCAAAAACACAAAAAGAGAAGGAAGCAAGCTAATTTCAAGCTTCACTAAACGTTTACTTCCCAAATTCTTAAATCTAAAATCTATATCAGCCTCACAAGGAAATAAATATAAGATAAAATTCACCCAGAAACTACTTGAATTAAATTCTAGCATGCAACACATTAATTAAGACATTTTCCATTAGAAGACAATTATTATTTAGGGCACTTCCCACCTAAAAGACCACTACCAAGTAAACATTAAATGATTCATAATAACTACCCATTAAATAGAACTACATTAAAATATCTCTTTAAGGAACTGGCTAGCCAAGCCCAAGAGAACTGGCTGGTGGGCATGCTATGCACTGCATCATCAAAATACGAGACAAAAGCTACCTAATGACTATAATAATTAAAGTCTAGCATGCCTACACCTTCCTTAATAAAAGGTAGCCATAAATTAGTTTTACTTTCACAAAAAGACAACTATCCATTAAATGAGACATATGTTCTCAACGTCAAAAGACAATAATAAAAAAATTATCTTCCCAGGAGAGCCTTGTCATTTGATTCCACCAAGCTGGCCATCCAGGGCATGAAACCCCTAGATCTAGTTCTGATATAAAAGAAGGATAGTGCTCCTTTCACTCCAATGGTAAAGCTAACGAGTAAGAGTTGGATTCTTTATGACAAGCCTGGTAAATGAGAATCCAGGAATGTCAGTAGGGTAAAAGGGTTGCTGATAGACAATGCCCGCGCTATGCATGGGATACAAAAAATAGTTGGATTACTTTTGGGTTTGTTGTATATAGTTTTAACTTAAATTGTGTGAATATTTTTTCAAGACTCGACTACGTGATCATCAGGTCATATATAAACAACTCTATAGTGCGCCGCCAGGGCTTCACTCTGCAGCCATATCTAATGGGTTCCAGAGTACTGAAAAGAGGTCTAAATGCAACCCCTAAGCTTGAGCTTCAGCATGATGGAATGCTATAAGAAATGAAATATGACTCAAATGACTTATGAATAAACGGACCCCAGGTAGGATTGGGTAGCCATTAAATGGTATTTGAAATTTGGAAATTTGGAATCGGAGACGCAAAATTCAGGCAATGGGGACGAACAATGTCAGGCAATGTTAAGCAGCCATCAACCAACCTTCCATTTCCACTACTGCCATTTTCTTCCTCTCTTCACATCTTATTCCCATTCCCTGCACTACGGCATGCTAGACTGGCTGTCAATTCTTTCATTTTTATGCTTTTAAATGTGGTATAAGATTTCTCATGTCAACAGAGATAAAATTTGGCTGTTAGTTTCAGTTGTATTGGCTCAAAATCTCAACCAAAGTTGAATCATATGAAGAGTGTTGGGTTTTAAGTCATTTTATTGTGAGTTTTACACCCAATGGACGGTCATCTAGAGAACATGTAATGTTCGTGCAAGGGTCACTCGAACGATAAAGTTTACTGAAAGTTCCTGTGAAGTTTGTTTTAGCGGAAGCTATTTTTTGCAAACTGAAAGAAATTGTTTATAATAGGCACACGATGGGCGCCTGTGCATATTTGGGGCAGAATGGGCATGACTATGCACACCTGAAGGGTACTCATATGCCAATTCAAGTTTTTACATTTGGCATTCGAACGCCTACTCTAGATATAAAAATCTTACACGATTTTTAAGCTATTTTTAAGTAAAAAAGAGATCGTTTCTAGCACAATGGCACCGATTGAAAAGATAGAAGAGAGAAAATGGATAGGAGGAAGGTTTTGGCATCCAGTTCAGGTCTCTTCAAATTCTATTATTCACTAAACTCGAGTATGTTGATATAGTTTGTTTTGAGGATATATTTTTGCTTTGGTTGCTTGATTTCTCGGTATATTATTCTCTTGTTGGTTGAAAGTTGTGTTGGAGGGTTGGACTTAATCATTATTCACTCGTATTATAGTGAAAGAATTTTAGGGGGTGTTATATTTGTTTGGAATTTGTCTTGTGGTTCTTCCTGTGATTGAGAAAGATTTTTCACATTAAATTTGTCATGCAACTTGTGTGCATTTGATTGCGTTGTTTAGTTTATTGTGCTCTCATGGTGTCCAGTGGCCGATAATTGATGGGAAATTCGTTTTCATTGCACTAGTTTTGTGCGTATTTTTATTTTTGGATAATCCCAACAAAGAGAGAGCACTTTTCCTGTTGGTGAATGGCAAGCTCATGTCTTTACATATTTTGATATTAAATTAATCGGAGCGATATAAATGCATCTTCTTAAAACGTAAATTGAATTGACATTTTGCTTCTTCTTCGTCGTTATAACTTCTGCAGGTGGTTTTTCCCAGTTGTGGAGAACGATACCTATCCTCTGTTCTTTTCGATGTGGTGAGGAATGAAGTCGAACACATGGCTTTCGAATAATAGTAACGTTAGATCCGAGGGCATCACCACACCTAATAAAGGATTGAGAATAAAACCTTCCACGTCCAGATTCCAGTCGATTGCCGAAGAAGGTAATAATGGTTGAGGATCGATACTAAAAAGCTGCTTCTTGTGTCTTATGTGCGTTTTTGCATATTTTTTTAAAGCGACTATGGGCGGATGAAGCTTCTTGCAATGATAAATGTTGTTCAATTTTGAGCTATAAGTTCAAATTACAGTGCAATCTCTATGTATTGTATAGAAAATTGTGTATCTTATGGGCCACGTTGTGGGGATACTCATGTATTTAATCAACTTTTATTTATCTCTTTGGTATAATGTTTTATTTTGATATTGAAATTATGTGCCTTAATTATGAAAAAATATCTTTGTATTATATTAAAATGATGTGCATATTTTAAGGAACCTCAATGAGGGAATAGTCGTGCATTTAATCACCGTTTAGTTATACAAATTATAGACATCTGATATCTGTATTCTATTAATATTGTTCATATAATTTTGTGATGATTTTTTTATTAAATTAAAACTTTTATTATAAATAAGAACTCTGGCACGAACATGGTATAATAATTTTACTTT
>JAODPA010141679.1:0-15791 GCA_025585075.1 Nepenthes mirabilis | reverse complement strand
CTAAATCAACCTTATATTATACATAAAAAAGTAAAATTACAGCTTGTTTGAGGTGTAATTGTGATTGCATGAAGTTCAGAATACAAAATAGCTTCATTTTGCTTGTATTATCATTTTCTTAATTTTCTGATAATTATGATTTTTTTTTGGAATTACGAAAAAACAAAAAAGATTATAATTTTCGGGTAATTTCATCCCACCGAATTGCATTAATGAGAGAGGGAATTGAGGATTCCATTGAAGGTTTTGAACTGGAGGTAGGTGTTAGCTATCGACTGCATTTAATTAAATTGGTGCACTGCGCTTCCCCCATTCAACCCCCTCATCAATGAATCAGTTTTAATTTATATATCATCATCGTCATCATCTACTGGCTCAATTCACGAGCTTGATTCTCAAAATTCGTTCAGTTTCCTTTGAAATCAATCCACACACCCGAAAATCAAATTCCGGAGGAAGTTCAGAGAGAGAGAGAGAGAGAGAGAGAGAGAGAGAGAGAGAGCTCAAGGATCGATGGCAATTACAATGCGGACCGCGGCCGTGGCAGCGTTAGTTATGGCGGCTGTCATTTGCCTTGCGCAGGGCCAAGCTACGACGTCGGGAGATGGACCTTCGACGGCGCCGGCGCCGGGGCCGGCGGGGCTGGACTGCTTGACGGTTCTCGCAAGCGCGTTCGATTGCTTGGATTACCTTCAAACCGGGAGTAATCAATCGACTCCCGGAAAGGTTTGCTGCGGTGAGGTGAAGGGTCTGCTGAAACTAAACGACGGTGCTTTGTGCCTGTGTGAGTTGCTTGCCAACTCTAGTGCCTCTGGATTTGACGTCGACAAGAAAAGGGCGCTCAAGCTTCCTACCGCCTGTGGCATACAGGCAGACCCAATTACTTTGTGCCAAGGTACGCCGCTACTTCATCTTCTCCATTGTTATGGAGAAGCGCCCCAAAATTTCTCAGCCTCTATACAGTAAATTAAACGTATGATTAATTTTTCTGTTTCGTTTGAAATCAGTACAGACGTTCTATGCGCAATTCACAAGAAATTCGAAGAATAACGACGCCGCATCCAACAATCTCCTATTCCTATCTCCTTCTCCATCTCTCTTTCTCTCATTTACACTCAAAATTGAAGTAAAACAACCGAAGAAAATCACGCAAAACTGCACATCTACGTTCATTTTTATGCAAAAAACCGACTCGTCGATCGAATCGTCTCTCGTGCGTGAAAACCTTTTCGACTCTCCTGCTCCTGTATTCATCGAGCGTTGACATTCTACCAATTGCTCGCTCGAGTCTCGATCGTGTCGCTTAATTTTTGCCAATCTATCAATTTCTTAGCTCTCAAGTTAGGTACCTGTTATTGTTCCACATACCCATAACAATTCAAATGATATTCCTGTATAATTCTTGTATAAACCCTAATTATAAACCCTAATGATAAAGCCCAATTATAAAGGGTTTAAGTTAATTTAAAGAAAAAAAAATTGATATGTGAAGTATAATTCTTGTAATTTTAGGCGGATAATAAAAAAATTAAAATTAATTTACTGCCCGTAAAGAGGATAACCTTCCACACGGGTGCCTCATTCAGCGGTTACTTGCTGGGTTTGGTCACCCCTTCTTTGATTTTTCTCATCTCCAGCTCGCCCGTTCCATCACTTCCACTACTTTTGCTCAGAGTCGGTCCCACGCACGTCGCTTTGCTAAAAACCCCCCGGAGCCGTTCGATGAACCTCTCCCTGCGGTGCCTCCTCCTCAGCCTGACGATGGCCCCTCTAGGTCTGCTTCGTCCTTCCCTGACCCATCGGGTCCTGGACCGTCTGTTTCGCATCGGCACTCCACATCTTCCTCAGCCGCTCTGATGGTTCAGATATCTCATCTTGTTGACCATTTTGAGCCTATGTATTCCTCCTAGGAGTGGATTCTTGCTTTCCAATCTCAGTTACAGTCACACCTACTTGTTGGTTTTGAGCGGTTGGATGCTCGTTTGGCTACCCAGGAGGCTGAGCTTCGACGCTGGCAGCGTCATTATGGTCCTCCACCCTTCGACAATTATTCCGCTTCTGAGTGATCCCTTCTCTTTGCCTCTTCATGACAAAAAGGGAGAGATCTTGGGTTCATTTTGATAGGGGAGATTAGGGGAGACGTTATTATTTATGTTTTGATAGGGGGAGATTAGGGGAGATGGGGAGACTTGTTATTTCTGTTACATGTTATTTCACTATTATTTAACTTCAGTACTACTTGTATCTCATTATTTCTCATACTATTACATGTTATTTTCTTTATTCTATAATATTATATTCTGCATTGTTGGTACTAACCCAACTTGACCAGGCAGCTGATACAATGTCGACACAGCTGTCCCCACATTGCCACAACAGTACTAGTGTAGATTTTTTCCATTCTTTTTGTATCTCTTATTTCTCACTAGGCGTAGATTTTTATGTACACGGATTCTATCTCGGTGTTGTCTGAACTTGTGATTTACTTGTATTTATTTACTTTCTGGATTTTGTCACGGAATCGCCAAAGTGGGAGATTGTTAGAGACATTTGTCTAATTGGTATATTCTGTGACCACATGTCCTATTGTATTGATGTCGGGTTATGGGTTGTTGAGTTACAATATCAATACATATCTGTTCTGTCCATTCCGTCCTCCAGTTGCTCGATCCCGTCCGAAGCCTCCGCGCCCTCCGTGCGCTCACTACCTGCTCGAGCCCAAAATCCAGAATAGTCCTCGCTTGCTGTGCGCCACCACCGCACTCGAGCCCAAAATCCAGAATGGTCCCCGCTCGCTGTGCACTGCCGGGTGCTCGAGCGCTGATGCAACGGGCAAGTTTTAAAATGCAAATTTCGAATCCTCTATAAATACTTGGCTTATATTTTTGGAACCCTAGGACTCTTGACAGATTACTTTTGTGCCTCACTTGAGAAGAAAGTTGTTCATACTTCATTGATATTACTTCTCTTGAGAAAATTAAAAGCTACGAGATTGATCTTCATATTCTAACAAGTTTTCTCTTCACTTTATCTTAACCACTTAAACACTTCCTTCTACCTTCGTTGGAGACATTGGTTCGTTGAAGAAGAAAATCCGATCGTGTTCGGTAATTCAAGTGGTTAAAGAGGAAAGATTGACGTGAAGATTGGAAGGTATCCGGTTTCGTTACCGCGGGCAAATCCAAGAGGTTCCTTGGTAGGGATCATAAGACGGGAATAAATAGGATAGGTAAGCGCGTCGTTACCACCCGGTCTGTAAGTTGGATTTTATAGTGTATTGCTTCCCTGGTCGTTGAAACCCGGAGGGTTTTCCTCGATTACCGTAGGTATCGAGTTTTCCCTTCGTTACCAAAAATTGTGTCTTTTTACTATTGTTTATCCTCAGTTATATTTTGCATGCTTGTCCTTATCTCTAACATCTAGAAATAAATATTCTTTACGTGAATTGAATATTTAATTGTTACTGCTTCCGTTATTTTTATCGGGGTCGAAAGTTGATTCTATAATTTAGGACAAAAAGTCCCTTTTCACACTTTAACATTTGCACTCTGAAAATCCGCTCCAGATTTTCATTCGAAATAAATCCTCTATGGAGAATCCACTTCGGAGAATTCCATTTTCCATTCTCAACCGGTTAATAGGATGTTGACCGGATTATTCTCTCAGCTGGTTAACATTCTATTGACCGGCCTCTTACTTGCCAGACTGGCCATTTGCCGTAACCTTTCTCAGCCGGTCAACAGGTTGTTCACCGGATTCTTCTCTCATCCGGTCAACACTCTGTTGACTGGCCTCTTACTTCCCCGATCGGTTATTTGTGACAACCTTGTGCGAATCTTCCGATGACAATTCTATTTATTGAGTTATCTATAAGGGAGTAATCGAACTCAACAAACTTTTCCTTACGACATTGTGGGGGAAATCTTCACCTTTTTTCAGCGACTGTCATCTCCTACCTTTTGACAACTTTTTCTCAAATGAGATTTTGGCGTCAACCTTTGTAGGCCTGAATGATACCTTCTTCTACTCCACTGAACCTAGAGAAGTCCCACTCCCCTGATCCTAGAGTAGTCCCACTCTTCTTCATCTTCTTATCTGCGGTAGAATCAATCTTCCTTACACTCCACCTTGGCCACATTCTCCTGCCACCTTGACCGATACTCCAGTTGACTAAACTGACATCTTCGTTGACAATCTAAGCTTTCATCTGGTACCGACCTGATTTCCTGCTTTCCCTTACCATAATTGACGCGTCTTTGGTGAGTTTCCACTTGTCATCTCCAAATGTTGTCCTGAAACATTCTTCATTAAGCTTCCCAATTGAAATTATATTCAACCTCAAATTTGGAGCATGCCGCACACCCTTTAGCACAAGCTTGTTCCCGTTACTTGTCTTCAAGCAAATATCCCTGACGCCAGCCACCCTTGATGAGCCACCATTATCCATCTTCAATACCCCGTAGCCAACCAGCGTATAACTAGTAAAGTGGGACTTTCTCGGTATCACATGATGTGAGGTCCCACTATCCATCACCCAACTCGTCTCCTAACACGGTAGGCTTCATGCTTTCCCTACGTGGACAACTCGGAAGTCCCTGTAGAAAGCGACAGTCTCCTGATCATCATCATGATCCCGTCTCTCCTGACTATCGCCTCTGCCCTCATTCTCCTGCTTCTTTTGTGGGCAGTTCCATTTTTTGTGGCCCTTCTTACCACAGTGGAAGCAAGTCCTCTCTTAAAACGTATTTTGGTTGTTGCTCCTCTCCGATCAGTCACCTACGCCTCGTTTCCTCAAATTTTCTCATCCCCAACTGTTGGTTACCACAAACAGACTTGGCTAAGAGTATGAGGCCTCTCCGCTTTCCCTCCGCCTGAACTTGTTTATAAGTAAGGAATTTATGACCTCATCTAGTTTGAGCGTGTCCTTCCCGGCAGCAGTATCATGACAATATGATCATACGAGGCTAGTAAGGACGCCAGTAATACTAACGCTTTATCTTCCTCATTGATCTTCTCATCAAGGAAAAATATCTATGTCACGATCCGGTTAAACTTGTTCAAGTTCTTCTTAAAGCTCCATTCTTCCAGCATACGCAGGCTATAAAACTACTTCTTTACATGCAATTGTGTCATCAAGGATTTAGACTTGTACCGACTCTCAAGCTTCTCCCAGACCTCCGTTGGGTCCAATAAGTCAATGACTTCCTGAAGAATGTTATCCGCAAGATACAATTTGATTGTGCAATTAGTAAGATCCCTCCTATCTTGCCACACATCCTCAGTTATGTTCTCTGGTTTGTCTTCCTTCTTCTGTAGTGCTTTTGTCGGCGCTTCTTGAGTTAAAATATTTCTTACCCATTCCTATCAAAAGCTGAATTTATTTTGCTCATTAAACTACTCCATATAAAATGGCACACTCCTTGATGATGATGCCATTAAGCCCAAGGTTTACAACCTGTCTCTGATACCATTTATTGGGGTTTAATATCTGAGTTCTCACATACAATCCGGCGCAGCGAAAAAATCTAAACCCCCGTCGATCAACAATTATTAATTTAGTGAGCACAGGAACAAAAAGATTGCTCAATATTTTTAACGTGAAAATATTTCACAAGTTGAAAAAAAAACCCCGGTATACTAAATTCACAAAAAAATTTTACAATGTAAAAATTTATAGAAACCCCTTTGGCTACAGAAGCCTCTTGAAGAGTTGAGAATAAAATTAGAGTAAGAATACAATTTTCTCTTACGTTTTTGTTTTCTCACTACTCTCTTCTACCTTTTTCTTGCTTGACCAATACGCATATATATATAAATTTTGCTTGAGACGTCCGCCCAATAGGTAGATTGCGTGTGTGTAAAACTTACCATCAACTCTACAACCTGTCACCAACTCTACCCAGTGCATCCTATCGGGAGGAGTTAACCTTCTCCGCAAATTAGCAGTCAGCTCTGAAAGTTAACTATCATTTTGAAAAGTTGCTTACGCAGACATCGTAGATATTATAGTCTCTAGGTGTTGACAAAGAAACTCGGACATTGATCAGAGTCCTTGGTTAAATGCAACCTCTCTGGCCTTTATTTGCACCTTGGCCCTTGCTGCACTCAGCGACCTGAACTGTTATCTGCACCTCAACCGTTATCTGCACAATTGCGCAACGTCAGCTGCCCACCATCACAGAGTATTATCTACTCAGGCTCCTAGTGTCACTTTGGAATTGCCATTATCCCTGTAATTTCACTCCAACAATTGCCTCATACCGACCTGGGCATCACTCCGGCAAAATTACTATGGAAATCATTTTTAGATTTTTATTTCAGTATTTACACTCTAAAAATCCACTCCGAATTTTTACTCCAGAGAAATCCTCTATGGAGAAATCCATTCTCCTTTCTTAACCGGTCAACAAGAAATTGATCATATTCTTCTGTCAGTTGGTCAACAGAAGGTTGACTAGCTTCTTACTTACCCGACCGGTCATTTGCTGCAACCTTTCTCTGTCGGTCAATAGGATATTGATCGGATTCTTCTCTCAATCAGTCAACAATCTGTTGACCGGCTTCTTGCTTACCCGACCGGTTATTTGCTGCAACATTGTGCAAATCTTTCGATGATAATTTTACTTGTTGAATTATCCACAAGGGAGTGACTAAACCCGACAAGCTGTCATACAACGCAAGTAATGCCTTTCACTGCTGATTCGAATCGATATCATGCATACATATTGATTTCAGGTAACAATCAATCAAATGGCGCATATGGTTATGAATAAAACCTCTCTAAAAAAGGAAGAAAGAAGAAAAAAAAACTACTCAATCAAATAAGTATACAAAAAGGAGTATAACCCTCCAAACGTACACTTATAGCCCCCCCCTTTTTTTTATTTTTAGCATTTACTTCATTATCATCTTTTGAATTCTAATAAAAAGATCGCTAACTTGAGCATTTGAGAATATATCGAGAAGTGAGTCTCGTATATATCTTACATCTAATTTATTCTGCTATGGTATGTAGGATTCATATTAATAATTATGAAGGCCAAACCCATTTACAGTCGAATGTTCAAGCAAAGTTGCTGACTTCTTAATTTGTACGCCCATTCAAATTGTTGATATGTATCATTGATACCGTATGTCGGAAGAAGCAATAAACAAGCCATTCATTCTAATCGGATAGTAAACATGGTCAATACTAGGGCTCAGTCTAGTATGCTACCCAAGGGTGTCACTTCTCATGGTGACGACCCGATAGAGGATAGCCACGGGAATGTCCGTTTGCCCATAAATATAAACATGGAGATGCTAGCGGCGCAAGTCGACTCCATGTCTAAGGTACTTAAGTCCACTTAGAACAGATTGGAAGGACACTCACTAGGGGCCGTATCCTCCAATTCTCAAACTTTTACATCAAGAAGGAAGAACCGAAGGAAAAAGTATCCTTTTAAGGAGGTAATTCAGTAGCTTAAAGTCCTCAAAACTCAAAAAGCCATGAGTGACAGGATTTTGACTCAGCTTGAAGGTTGATTAAATTTGAAAACCTGGGAGGAAACCCAAAAATGATAAAACCAGCATTGTTCCCAAGATGTGGGAAAGCTTTCGGCTCTTGATGAAGTTTCTTGTAGCAGTCTTTCAAGAAAAATCCGTAGCTAATAGGTCCCACATATTTCAGCAAATCATTTAGAGTTAAGGATATTCCTTAACTTGAAGCCTCCCAATTGGATGAGAGAATTAGAAAGATCAAGTAACAACTATTCTGAGGAATGATAGATGAATATTCGGCTGACTTAGGCAAGTCGCCATGTGTAAAGAAGACTAGGATGCATCAACTCTCTCTTAAGTTCAAAACATCAACCCTAGAGCCCTACGATGAAAATTCTAATCCCATGGACCATTTGAATTATTTTTATCCTTTCTTGGGATTTTAGGGCCTAGATGATCCGGCCCCATGTCTTTACTTTCCTTTGACCTTGAAAGGGGATGCATGAATTTGGTTTTATTAGTTAATATCACATTCGATCCGATCTTTCTAAGAATTGACCAATGGATTCCTATCATAATTTGCCTTCAGCAGGAAAGAAGAAAAGTAACCATGACACCTTATCTATATCCGGTAAGATCCAAACAAAAGTCTAAAGCGCTTCTTAGCCCAGTTCAACATGGAGACTCAAGAAATATTGAAACTAATTGATGAGGTAAAGTTGAACGCATTCATGGCAGTTATGCAGTCAGGTAAATTTTTTAATTATTTGGTTCAAAAAGAGCCTAAGACTTTCCTTAAAGCAAAGACTATCACCCAAACATATATCGCCATTGAAGAGACTAATAAAGTAAAGAGATCGGAGCATACAAACCACCACTTGGAATGAACTGGTGGAAAAAGTAGGAATCGTGATAGCTCCACCCAATATCCCAAAAAGCAACCAAAGATAGAACCGAGTGTCAAATAGAAATACAAATTTTTGAATCTAACTCTTTTCAACGACATTCGAACAAATATCTTGATACAGATTTGAAATGAGAAGTTTTTAAAATGGTTAAAACTAATCAAGAACCCTGAAGGAGGAAACCAATCGAAGTACTGTTTCTATCATCGATTTTCAATTCACAACACCGATGACTATTGAACTCTATAAAAAGAGATTAAAACCCTCATTTAGAGAGAGTATCTCAACAAATTCTTGAGAGATCCGGGAAATGCCCTTAAGAGTGCTAAAATGATAAGATAGAACTACAAGAACAAGTACAAGGTTGAGTGGTCGCCGGAGTAATAAATATGATATCAATAAGGCCATTTAGAAGTAAAGTTTCAGACTACCCTGAGAAAATTTCTAATAATAAAAAATAGAGACTAGGATTTAAAATAATATCATTAGTTTTAGTAACGATGATATGTTTCATATAGTAACTCCCCATTTCGACCCTCATATTGTATTTATACTTATTTCGAATGGTATCCTTAATTATCAATTGAAACGAGTCTTTATTGATAATGAAAGTTCTAGAAATTTATTTTACCATGATACCCACATTAAGCTCGGAGTAAAGAAAGGTCAAATGAGGTCGGCCGAGGCACTCTATATGGGTTGGACAACAAACCCGTACTGATCCGAGGAACTATTCAGTTGGAAGTCAAATTAGGAACACACCCAAAGATAACCTCTCGAATGATGACGTTCCTAGTGGTGGACTTACCTTTAGTCTATAATACAATAGTAGGGTGACCTTACTTGGCAGAGTTTGATGAGACGACATGACTCCATGTGGAGTTAGAGAGGTCCTAGGCAACCTTGTCACTAGTTGAACTTGCTATTTAGCTCATGTGAACTAGAAAGTTCTAAATCAGCCCATTGAGGAATTTGACCTCCGGAACAAAGTAACTCTTCAATAAGATGAATCCGGTGAGTCAACCGAGCAAATTCTATTAGATTTGCATAAGCCCAAGAAATGTGTGCAAATTAGAGCTTCTCTCCTGGTTCAACTGTGTGGGTGGCCGATAGCTTTTCTTTAACAAAACTCGAATGGGTTTGCATGAATACCAACGGATATACTAGGGATTCTAACTAGTTGATGGTCCACGGTTGGGTCTGAATCCTAAACAAAAACCGAGCAAGTAAAAATAGAGAAACCACTCCATAAAGAAACTCAATGCCATGAGAAAAAATTTAAAAACTTATCGACATAGGTTTTACAAGGAAAGTCCAATACCCGAATTGGCTATTGAATGTAGTGCTTGTCAAAAAAGTAATAAAAATAGCTAATATGTGTCGATTTAATCAATGTGAATAAAGTATATCTGTAAGATAACTTTGCACAATCGAGAAACAATCTACTGGTAGACTCAATATATGGGCATGAACTATTAAATTTTATGGATACTTATTCAAGGTACAATCAAATCTGGATGCATCTTAAGGATGAAGAGCTCACCTCCTTTATAACTGATTAGGGAACATATTATTTCAAAGTCATATCTTTCGGCCTAACAAATGTAGGAGCGACATATCAAATGCTGATAAATAAGATGTTGGAGGCACAAATAGGAAGGAATATGGATGTATATGTGGATGATAAGGTTGTCTAAAGTAGACTAGCTGATAAACATATTCGTGACCTAAGTAAAACTTTTGGGGTGCTCTGAGTGTATAAAATAAAGCAAAATCCAACAAAGTACATATTTAAAGTAACTACTAAAAAGTTCCTTGGCTTTATAATGTCTCGTCGAGAAATTAAGGCAAACCCTGAGAAATTTAGTGTCATTCTGGATATAAATCCACTATGAATTATAAAGAAAATTTAGAGGTTAACCGAAAGACTCGCAACGCTCTATCAATTTTTGGTAAAATATGTGGCGAAGTATCTTCTCTTCTTTAAAATTCTGAGAGGAATTAAGGCAAATGATTTTCAGTAAACCGAAGACTGTCAGTCAATCTTTCAAGAATTAAAGGAATACATCGTTAACCATCCACTCCTATCATCTCCAAAAGAGGGTGAAGAATTATACCTTTATTTGGCTTTGTCTGACACGGCACTAGGTTTTGTATTGGTCAAATAAGAATTCGAGATACAATGGTCAGTCTATTATGTCAACAAAATTTTAACATTGAGACTCGTTACTTGTATGCAAAAAGGAACACTTAAACAATGGTCCAGTCAGCCAAAAAGTTTTGGCCATACTTTCAAGTTTATAAGGTTATCGTCTTAACTAATCAACCGTTAAAGAGGATTCTGTAGAGACTCGAGGTGTCCGGACGATTGATTAAAAGGATTGTAAAATTAGGCTAGTTTGAGATAGAATTTTGAACAGCACTGACTATAAAAGGGTAGGCCCTTGTGGATTTCGTAGTCGAAAGTATAACCCCGATTTCAAGTGAGCTCGAGAAAAATGAAGGCCCACTTCAACATGATGAGGCTCCAATATGGATCTTTCATGTAGATGAGTCATTTTCTCAATCAGAGAGTGGAGCTAGTGTGGTCCTAAGAACTCGAGGGGTCAGAGATAAAATATTCGATGACACCCGGATTCTTAACCACTAATAACGTTGTAGAGTATGAAACCTTATTGGCTAGAATCAAACTAGAAAAGAAATATTCAACCAAAAGTGTGATCATTCACAACGATTTGGAACTAAATGTCAAGCAAATGATAGGAATTTTGAGGCATCTAGTCAATGTCTCCTCAAATACTTTGTTATAGTGAAAGGCTTGATCAAGTCATTCAACAAGGTGAAAATTTATTATATTCCAAGGGTAGACAATTAGAAGGCAGATCATTTAGAAAAAAATGGCCACATTTGGGAACCCTGAGCAATATGCCCGACAGATGAATTCAAACCTCCCAACATGGGGAGCAAGTGATGGGTACGGCTTGAGATAGACCAGCCAAATACTTGATTGAATAAGAGGTCTAAATATTAACGATCTAATAGAAGAAGCTGCATAACCAATCTAGTAATAGCGTTCGAATACATGAATCAAATGATACAATCTGAACAATCAAATATTAAAGAATCATAATAGATCGCTTAAAGGTCCGGTACAGAGAGTAGCTAAAATAACTTTATAATTGGTAGCCACGTGTCCCTCTTATTAAATGGGGACGACTGTTATACATTACAAGTAACACCTTTTATTACTGATCTGAAGTGGCATCATATATATGCATTAATTTCAGGTGCCAATCAACCAAACGATACATCTGGTTATAAATAAAATTTCTCTAGAAAAAGAAAGAAGGGAGAGAAAAAGACTACTCAATCAAATAAGTATATAAAAAAAGTATAACCTTCCAAACGTATACTCATCCCAATCCTCTTTAATTTTCAATATTTACTTCCTCATCATCTTTTCAACCATAATAAAAAGATTGTTGATTTGAGTGTTAGGGAATATATCAAAAAGTAAGTTCCATTTACTTATTACCTCCAATTTATTCTGTTGTGGTTTGCAGAATTTAAATTCATAATTATAAAGACCAAATCCGTTTAGAATTGGACGTTCAAGTTGTCGGTTATCTAATTCGTACGTCAATCCAGATTCTCGTGACATATCAAAATAAAATTTAAGAACAAATCTTATAAAGCATACAAATTAAGAATAAAACTGATGAAATTAAAAATAAATAAGAGTACACTTTTTTATTTTTTGTTCGAGGTAGGAACAACTTGGAATACTCAAGTCTATGAAATAAGTTTGAACACAAAACAGAGCATTCTCATTTTAATAAGGTAACTTTAGGGAGACATTCCTTAAACATGATAGCATCACAAAACACATAACTCACTCATAAATAGATCCACATATAAATAAATGGATTAATGAGACGTTATATTAAGTAATTTACAGTATCCATTGGGAGTCTCCACAGCAAATCTGATTTGGTTACCTTACTTTTGATTCTAATCAATTAGATGATAACGTGATAATCATCTAATAAAGGCCCTCTAATACATAGCTTCTGTAAAATATCAATTTAAGTTTATAGCTTATTGAAGCTGAAGACCCGCCTTCATGAAGAATGCTAAACCTGCAAACGAAGTGATCCCAAAAGTAAAGACCACCTTAATTCCTTACTTCTTCATGCCATTTGGCTACGTACAATGCTGGGTTATAAAAACACCCACCCATTCAGTGACAATATATGACATCGAGACAAGAAACAGAACTTGAGTCACAACTTTTCCTCTGCCATGGATTTCACCTTAGAGAGGAGTTGGTATCGACAACATGCATCACGCATAACAGTATTAGCTCATATTTTTGGCGTTATTGCAATTGTTCTTATGCTTGTTTGGTTGTTGCACTTTCGTGGGGGCATCGATCTCGATTCCGGCAAGCCAACTCAAGTTTTCAATGTCGGTTTGTTCTTTATGTACAATAGTTAATCTTTTGCATTCATCAAAAAAAAAAAAAAAAAAAAATTATTTATTATTTCTTGACGGAATATTAGAGTTATTAGTCAAGTGATTTCGAATTCAATTCTTAAAAATTATTATTTTCTTTTAATTCTTTTTTAACATTTGGTTGAAAGAATATGTACTTAATATGTGCTTCAACTCTAAAAAAGCTTTTGGGATAAGAGGCATGTAGATACAGATCATTCTTATGCTTTCACATGACATTTTAAGTTATTGGACAAATATAAATAATATGTCCCATTCTAACTAATATTTGTGTTCTATTAATTTCTTATTTGTTACAATAATTTAAGATTTAAAGTTGTATTGATCCTTATATATCTATATATATTGAGTTTTTGGCAGGTGCACCCATTTCTCATGCTTTTTGGGTTCATATTCTTTGCCGGAGAAGGTATGAGAAAGCTTTATTACTTTGATTCTTTGTCTATATTTAGGAGTCTAAAAGAAGATTAATTATGGTTGCCATTCTTAATGAAATTGTTTTTTTTTTTTTTAATATAATTTTGTCGGGTTAACAGCAATGATGGCATACAAGACGGTAATAGCGGAGAGGACAGTGCAGAAATGCATGCACATGATGGCACACCTAGTGGCCATTATTCTTGGAATTGTTGGGATATATGCTGCCTTTAAATATCATCACCTGCAGAATTTGACCAACATGTATACCCTCCATTCCTGGCTGGGCCTCGTCACCTTCATTCTCTACGGCGTCCAGGTAATATTTCTTACTCTTTGTGTTTACACACTTCCCCTCCCCTCCATAAATATTGAGCTTATGCATGGATTGAGTGCTGACACATCGTCGCGTCCAAGCTGTAATGATGTTATCATTGGGATCAGATCATCGGGACTATATATACAATTATAACTTGCTCATGGCATTATTCACTTTAAGAAATTCAGTCTATATTAACGGAAAATATAAAGACCCCTGCTTATAAGTAATAGGCTGTGCTTTGACTTAACTGATCCAAGCTCCCAACCTCCAATAATATGCCAAAAAAAAAAAAAAAGTATCCCAATACATAAAACATCTTGCTATACGGAGGTTTTAAAAAAAGGTCAAATTATTTTGATTTATTGTATATTGACCTTGTGTTTTATAAAAGATTATTTTGACGATTTGAATTCACAATTATCAACTGATAAAAACGCAATTCAATCGTTGTGTAATACTCTAAATCATACCCAATAATATGCAATTGATTGCGGGTGTGGAGATTTACTGTCTGACTAAACTGATTAAAAAAGGAACATTATTTAGGATAATATGTTTTTTCATTTGGGATTAACTTGAATTGCAGTCAGATTGATTGTTAAAAATTGAAAAATATTTAAAAATGATGATATTTTTTCGTAACATCCGTACGAACAGATATGTGATTTTAATGGCTTTTCTTAAATGCTATCTAAATAGAAAAGCTTAAGCTACGGTTGGGTTTGACCCAACATATTCATAATCTACTTGGGCAATTTGGAATTCTTATATGAGAGATTTTTTTCAACTCACACTTGGTTTTAACCTCGATATCCTATCCTGGTGCGGGATATGAATCACTGTTTATATTTTTCTACAGAATGTTGGCTGTGCGTTTTAACTCGATCAAAATCTAGAATAAGCATCAGTATGTATTGAATTGGCGTATTGATATGCGGAGGTTTTGTAATTGGCAGTGGCTGTTTGGGCTGTGTGCATTTTGGGTTCCTCAACCAACGGTGTCGTATAGGGTGTTGATGATGCCGTGGCATGTGTGCCTGGGCAGGACGCTGTTGTACATGGCCATATGCACGGCGGAGACGGGCCTGATGCAAGTATTTACATATTTGGGGCTGGTCGACAACCACGAAGCTCGCTTGATCAACTTCCTTGCCCTTGCTATCATCCTTTTTGGCGTCACCGTTGATTTTTCCGTCGCCTTTGCTCGTTATGTCTGATTACGAATTTTCAAAAACGTATCGTTTTTCTTTTCTTTAATTTTTTTTTTAAATTTTTTGGGGAATGTTGTAATTTTTTTTATGACCAAGAATTCTTGTGTTTGCTTCGAGGGTTTGTATAATCCCTTTTTATTATACTTATTTGCTTATTTTTTATGTAAATTTGTTAACGTATAGATAGATAAAAGGTTGATAGGTACGGCCAGAAGCGAACCAGCCCAAAGCACAAGCGGATAAGAAGTTCAAATGCCAACGATCCAATAGAAAAAGTTACAAAACCCATCAAATAATAGCCCATGAACGTATGAATTAAGAGATGCGACCTACACAATCAGATATTAAAAGATCATAATTAATTACTTAATGGCAATAAATCTTGTCATTAAATTGAGGTGACTATTACATATACAAGTAACGGCTCTCACCACTGATTTGAAATGACATTATATTTACATATTGATTTCAAAAACTTACCAACCAAACGACACTTTTTACTATAAATAAACCTACACTCCCAAAGAAAATAGAGAGAGGCTAGATGACAAAAGGAGAAAAAGAAAACAAAAGTCACTCTATTAAACGAGTATACAAACACAAAAGATACTCAACCAAACGAGCGTATAAAACCAAAACCATTAAACCAGGTGATACACTAAAAGGAGCATTCCTCGTAATACATACATTCGTTCCATCCTTTCTAAATTCTCGTCTTTATTTTCTAATATCTTTCACATTTGAGTAAAAAGATCATTGAATTGAGTATCAGAGGATATAGCGAGGAGTAAATATTGTATATCTCTTACGTCTAGTTTGTTTTGTTGTGATATATAAGATTTAGATTTAAAGTTACGAAGACTAAATTTGTTATTGTTCGAACGTTCACGCATAATAAAACGGCTACCTAATTCATACATCAATTTGAGTTCTCGAGGCACA